>ML093228.1:81399-96343 GCA_003697995.1 Taxidea taxus jeffersonii
GGGCTTGATCCCAGAACCCTGGGATCATGACCTGAGCCGAAGGCAGAGGCTTTAACCCACTGAGCCACCCAGGCGCCCCTGTTTTTGTTTTTTAAAGATTTATTTATTTGAGAGCGAGCGAGCAGGGGGAGGGGCAGAGAGAAAGGGAGAGAGAGAATCATTGAGTAGTCACCCCACTAAGCACAGAGCCCGTCATGGAGTTCTAACTCATGACCCTGAGAGATCATGACCTGACCTGAGCTAAAATCAAGAGTGGGATGCCTAACTGACTAAGACATCCAGGCACCCCCAAAATGTAGTTAATTTAGAAATAGAGTTTCTTTTAAAAAATTATCTGTAATGCATTTGAAAACATTTACATTCTGGCTATAGTCTGTAAACTCTACTTCAAATTACTGAAATTGGTATTAACTTTTTATTTATAAAAATAGTAGTTAGACATTAAAAATATACTCTTAATTTGAGATGACACTACATATAATTTATCCTGAGTTTAAAGCACAGAAATATAAAAATTATATCAGAATTATTATTTTCTTTGGAGGCAACCAATATTTTTTAGTAACATTATCAAAATTTTGTTCCAAATAATTTCCTAGTTAGAATACAGTATTTAATTACTTTAGTGGGCACGGCTGGATGTTATTTTCATTGTCATTATACTTTCATGGCAAACAAGAAAAAGTGACAAGCTAAAACTCATCCAGAAATGATTCTCTGACAGGTCCCACCTGACCTTAGCACACAAATATCTTAGACTGTTAAAAACAAAGCTTAAAGTAACACTATCGGGTGCCTGGATGGCTCAGTTGGTTAAGCGTCTGCCTTAGTCTCAGGTCATGATCCCAGAGTCTCGGGATCGAGTCCCACATCAGGCTCCTGCTCGGTGAGGAGTCTGCTTCTCCCTCTGACTCTCCCCCTTTTCATGCTCTCTCTCTCTTTCAAATAAATAAATAAAATCTTTAAAAAAATAAAAAAAACCAAACTAACACTATCCCAATGCCTTTTTCTTTGATTTTTAAATTACCTTTTGATTTTTAAGTTACGCCTTTATTTTCTTTATTTTTTAGTATCTTTATTTTAAAGATACTAAATCATTAAGTAAATTTCAATAAATTTTACTCTATTGAGTACAATGGACATAATACATTTTATTTTTTATATCTCCTTAAATTCACTTTTGCTTTGCTGGGGCCAATATCAATACAAGATTATTCTCTCTGGTTGGATTGTCCATTGGATCAGAACTTCCTTGTTTGAAGGAAATATTGACAAATATAAATATGGGAATATTTACATTTTCATTGTTCTTGAAGAATATCCTAATTTATAGAAAACTGAAAATTATATATAAGACCCCAAATAAAGGTCAAAGGTAACAAATAATGGAAATCTGAATCTGGAAGGCTTCAAGGTTCTTTAAAAACTAGAAATTATATGAACAATACAACATTATGTAATAAAAATATTTTAAAGCATCTGGGTATATTTAAATGAGAAACTCAAATCCAAGTATCAATAAAAATAATAATATTAAAAATTTGAGCCATATTTTTAGTCTCTATAGTCTAGGGAATTTAATGTATCCATTAAATGTTAATGTTTATCTGTTTAAGTGTATGTGAGAAAAGAACTAGACAATTTTAAGCAGCTGAGTCTCTTAATGGTCCCATTAAAAATAACTTCTTTCTCTATACCCATAAAACAGGTTGGTCTAAAGTTGACCATATGGCTAATTATAGTGAAGTGTAATATACAAAATGACATTAGATACAATCTTAATATTTATTGATAATTCTAGATTGATCATAATATTCAAAATGTATACTGCTTACATCTATACACAGTATTCAAAATTATATTCCCTAAAAGCTATTGCATTTTAAAATCAGAATCTCAGGTAGGTAAATTTTATATATATCTAAATCCTATTGGTAAGAGTTACAGCTTTTGATATAAGCATACAGTATCACTCCTTTTTGTAACAACCATTAAAGGCTAAGCCTTTGAGGGATTTAAGAAGAGTCAGACTTCATGCCTACCCATTTTTACTTTAAAAGTGAAAAGACGTGATAGGAAAATTTGACCTACTTTTTCCCCTTGTTCTGTTAGTTTTGATTCTGGCTGGTATCCACTTATTAACCTATTTTCTATTTTAGGCAAAATTGCTTTCCACAAAAATGGCTTCAGAAACTCATAAAAATCCCTATCTATATCAAAAGAGCTTATCTCATTATATCTTACATGCCATTAAGTGATGGCAGAATTATCTAATTTGATATGTAAGTAACCAAAACATGGACTAATAGGAAAATATATTCAAGGAAACTACCCACAACCCTATATGGAACAGTTTCATTATCTCTGGTAAGCTTTCTTTAGGCCACATCATGGAACTGATCGTTTATTAAATTAATGAAAGTCATGAGCAAGCACCTGGTATATGTGGAACTTTGAGGGCAAGTTAGATAATGAAAAATAAATAAAAATCCCTTAACCGGGTCTCTAGAAACAACTATTGGCTTTGGGCTTGAAACATCTTTTCAGGAAATAACAAACCAAAACAACCAAAAAACTGTTAGTTTAGTCCTTATCCAAGCACATCTTAATTTTCAAACAAAAATTCATCCAATCATATGAAAAGTTCTTTAATATAGAAGACACTACCAAAGAGAATTCTTGGTGGGTTGCAAGTGGTCCCAACAAAGCCAAAGTAAAGACTCTATGTAGGAATTAAAAACTTTTAGGAATTATTATATATCATTAAAATGAAGTTAATATCAATTATCTGCTTCTAGGGAGTTACATCATTGTCTTGGTGCCAGCATCTCTTTGTAGGTTTTTTTTTTTTTTAAGATTTTATTTTTTTATTTGACAGAGAGACGCAGTGAGAGAGGGAATAGAAGCGGGGTGGGGGGGGTGGGTAGGAGGAGGGGGAGAGGGAGAAGCACACTTCCTGCCAGGCAGAGGTAGCCCAGTGCGGGGCGCAATCCCAGGACCCTGGGATCATGTCCTGAGCTGAAGGCAGATCCTTAACCACTGAGCCACCCAGGCACCCCTCTCTTTGTAGTTTTATATAGACTCTATGGGGCCTATGTGCTTAGTTATAAAAGACTCATTTTTAGATAAACAAATGAAACATGAAAATCTGGCTAAAAGTTGGCATTTGGCATTTGAAAATGGAAAAAATTATAAGCTGCAGAGAAGGCAGAAAAACAGAATATGTTGTGAAAATGTAGCAAACTCTATAGCTCATGCTTAGTTTATGTACTCTGGTTTCACTTTATACTACACAGAAATTGAGGCGCTTTAATTGTCTTACAAATTAGTGTGACTTCAGAAGACAGAAAATAGAATACTTTACTAAACAGGGTAACATAGCATTTTGCTTACATGTTCATTCCAGGCATTCCGGGGCCACCTAAAGCATTCAGGGGGGGTCTCATTGCACCTCCATAGTTCTGTAATGATAACCAAGGGTCAGACTACCACAAAACAAAAAAACAAAACCAAAGAGGAGGGGGGAAAGAAAGGAGAGCAGGTTAATGATTTCCCTACATAACTCCTGATTGGATAAGGCCTGTGCAATTCATTCTCTGAAGGATCCACTCTTGTACTATTGCTTCTATCTTAATAATTACTTTGGTCTGTGTCTTTTAAAAACTATATGACTATGTAGATCACTGGATCATGTTAAACGATTAAGGTATAGTTGCAATTATAATATTCAACATATCCTTATGAATTTCCCAATATCTGTACAACAGTGAACTTTTTCAAATGAAACATTTTATAAATCCAAAACTCAGTTTTTAAAGAACAGAGCATTAGTAAGCATGTTGAAATGCCAGACCCAGAACAATTATATAAAAGCTGAAGGAAAAAAACCCAACAGGTGAACCTAACATAAGAAAGTTGAATGCAAACTTCTGTTCACAAAATAATATATCCCATAGAGAGATGTACGAATATACAAACACACAACAATATATGAAAATGAAAATGCACTTAAAATATGTATACATGAATTATATCATGCAACAGGCTTCTGTCAGCATCTCTTACATACATTCAAGGGAGAAAAACATTTTAATGTTTTAACATGCATATCATATTAGCTTACTTTAGTTTCCATTAGGGCCAAAAGATTGCTTTTTAACATTGTCATGTTAATATATTTTGACACTATCAACCGCTTTCATGCTTGGCTTTCTGACACCACTGTTCTGCCAACTTTTCTCACTTTTTTTTCATTTCCTTTGCTGGCTCCTTTTCTTTTGCTAACTCTTGAAACGTTGCTTTCCTTCAAGTTCTAACTGCAGCATTCTTTTAAATAAGTTCATGTTTAAGGGTAATCTTATCTGCTACCATTACTTCAGCAACTATTTAGGAATCCCAAATGTTTTCTATTTGGTCACGACATCTCCGCTAAGCTCCTGGATAACTCCCATGTTGAATGTCATTTGGATTGTTTCCATCGGGACACTGCTTCATGCTCAACACATCTAAAAGTAAACTCAGTGTTCTCTTCTCACAACTGCATTCTTCATATTGCTTTCCTCAGTCAGTTCTGTGGCGTCTCCTGCCATACAACAGTCCAGGCTAAGAACCTCTGGGAGCCCAAGGATGTCTCCTCCTTTTATTTCAATTCCCACATCCAGGCAGTTACCAAAGTCTCTTGATTTGACCCATGAAATAGCTCTTGGAATAGTGCTTTCTTTCATATCACACTATTCCTTGTCACTTACTGAGACTAATGTACCGTCTTCTCTGGTCTCTCTGACTTAGCCTTTTCCCCTCCCCATCTATTCTTCATGCTGCCTCCAGAACTATGATTCAAAAAGTCAGTCCTGTTTATGTCACCTAAAAGCCATGATGCCCCCACTGCCTCATAAATACTTAATCCTCAGTGTGACTGTATGATGGTATTCAGAGGGTAGCCCTAGCCTGTATTTCCTGGACACATTTCCTATAATCTTTACCTTCTTTCTCTACTCCTAGCCTACTGGATTTCTTGTGGTTCAGAAACATGCAAGACACTTTTTCACTCATGGTAACTCATGGTAAGCCACAGCTTATAAATAAATTACCTAGTTACATGTTCTTCTCATTGTTTATTTACTTTTTCTTTAGGGAAATCTTATTTAAACATCCCAGTTGTATGTGCTATGGGATAGAGTGGTCTCTATCCACAGCTGAGTCATTAGTTAGAAGATTAGTTAGTTCCCTTAACCTCTGGATCAAGCATGGTAATGGCACCAGCAATGTTAGCAAGAAGTCTCTGAGAAGAAAATTAGCCATTGGAAACAAAATCTGGATGGTAAGGTATAATAGAAATGCTTCAAAAGAAAGTCTCCTTTCATTTTTGGTCTTAGAAGATCTGTTTCATTTTATCAAGGAAAACATTAATTTCCTTTATAGCTCGGGACATAGAAAGACATTGGTTTGAACTTCTGTTGCCACAGCCCCATTCCCTCTGTCCCTCTTTCTATGTGTGATCACGGGCCAATCCTTCTTTTAATGATCCACTCAGCCTTCATTTCCTTATCTGCAAAGTGATATCATGTCCTTTACAAGCTTGTTGGAGGATAAAATAAAATCATATAAAACACCTATCATAGTGCTTGGTGCATTAAGAGCATGATACCTGGTGATCAAAAATTGTAGCTGCTAACTCTTTCTTGTCACCATTAGTAAGGGACCAACCTAAATGAGTCCTCTTCTCATCAGCTTCCCTTGAGCCTTCAACCCTCACAGAATTACAGGCTTATTTATGTGCTGATTCCCTGACAGAGCATGCATATTTCTTTCCTAGATTTTTTTTTTTTTTTTACTGCATAATAGTTTTTCTTTATGTATTTGTGTCTCCTGCTGAACAGTAAGTACCTTGAAGGTAGAATCTGTTTTACTCATCTTGGTATACCAATGCTCTAGTATCACAGGAAATGAGTAAGGAATTATCCAATACATAATTTGATAGATTTACAAAATATTTTCATTTTGTGAATAATTTGAAGCAAAAGAAAACAGGAAGACAAGAAAGAATAACAACTGGCTTTCTGAGTGGTATCAACAAAGGCAGAATGGAAAAAGCTAATTTAGAATCACTGAATTTTAAAGCGGATGGCAGCTATACAATTCCATCTGGTTTAATCTCTTTCTCAATGCAATGTTCCTGACAAAATGGCTGTTCAGATTCTGCTTGGAAAGTTTATAAAGAGTTTTTCCATGATTGGGCAGTTTACTTTCTAGAAAGTTCTTCCCCTTACTGAGCTGAATTCTACCTATCTGAAATTTGAAAATACAGAATCAGTTAACTCTCTCTTTACATGACAGCTTATCATATATTTTCATCTCACCATATCTCTACCCCAGGTATTTGATTTGGAAATCATGGTATGTTCCTATTTGTATATAACTCATTTATCCTTCAGATTTCTGGAAGAACTAAAACTAATTGGATAGTTTTGGTGAATTTTTCTGTTAATCATATGGAATCTGGCAAGCATAAGAACACAGGCAAGGTAAGTATATTACAAAAGCAAACAGAAAAATGTCTTCAAATATGGTATTAAGTAAGATATTTTTCTTGATTAAGTAGGTAATTGCATATTACCACCAAAATTAAATTTAAAAAAGGTAAAGGGGTGAGAAAAATACGCCAAGATTTGGAGCAAACTTTTATTCATTCATGCAGTAAGTATCAAGCACATGTTTACTATGATCTAAATGTGCATTTGCCTAAATCAACATTATCTAAGAATCATTAGAAAAAAAAATACACACACACACACATATATATATTTCTCTGTTTTTGGAATTCAGTTGTTTCAACAGATAATTATTTTCCTTCTTTATTAAACTGGGCTTAAGGTCAAAAAATTATGGAAATAATATCTATGATAAAAAAGAGATGTGTTTTATGTTAGTATATAAAGCTAGAAACAATATTCCAGAGATTATTTCTATAATTCAACCAGAAAAAAAGCAGATGCATTCTGTTTTTGGGTAACATCTGTATGGTTATAATATCTACCATGAGAATTATTTTTTTATTATCTTTCAAGAAATACAGATAACCTTTATACAAAATTCACAGTTTATAATGCATATGTTTCATATACCAGGTGTTATAGGTAAATATTTCATAAGAAACCCTCATCCAAATTATTTTACCACACATTTTACTTATCTGCCATTCATATTAATATGATTCCTTTTTCATTTAAGTACATGGTATATAGAGTTTCCTTTAACCTTTGACATTCTCTATGCTGTGATTTAAAGAAGTTGTTGTAGGTAGTTCTGGCTTCTGAGGTAAATTCAAACCAAAACACCTTATTGCCCTCAAATTATAAAGAAACATATAGCAAGGGTACTAATCCAAATGGCAGAAATAAGCTAATTTTTTGAGTTCAAAAATACAAAGAAAGAATTCACACTTACATGATAAACTTCAGTATTAAAACTCATCAATAAGAGATTATGCACCAGAAACATGTTTTCTTACTTCCTATTGTAATTTACTTATAACACAAAACACATAAGCATACAGCTAAATATTTATAAAATATAAAGACCAGTACACTTTCCCTCTATGCATTTTCAAATGAGATCTAAGTGTTCATAAAGCTTAAATAACCATTGGCATATCATTCAAACACCGTAAAACTGACTCTTAACTCAGATTAGTTTTAAAAAGTATTGAAAATATTGGTTTGGGATGGCAAAAGCTTAAAGAGCAGCTAGCTTAAAAATCAATGAACTGAATGAATAATGATAACTAAATTATAGGCATCACATTTTTATGTATATTTAATATGTATCTATTATGAAAATCTTTTGGGAAAAAATCTTTCAAGTTCTCTAGAGCCAAATTGGCCTAGTTTATTAATGACTAAAATATATATTCAGTCAATGAATATCTTATAGATCTTATAAATTCTAATTGCTACCAATAACTTCTGAGGGTTGGTCACATAAATCATCAACCCTAACATGAGTAGACATAGGGAAAAATAATTTAAATATCTAAATCAGGGTTTTCTAAGATCTTAAGAAAATACATAAGAAGTAAATGAGCCTAAATAAAAGAAATTATTTTTTTCTGACTCTGAGGATGTCATGTCTATTAACATTTGGAGTTTTATTTTTTTCATGTAATATGGTATCTCTGAAAATTTTGGTTATAGTGCCTTTCATGTTTTAATATAGCTATATATATATATATAACTATACATAAATATTTTATTTAATATAGTTATATAAATATATGTTTTATTTAATAAGATATATATGTATATATTATGTTGGTTAGAAACACCTAGATCTAACTCACATTACCTCATTGTTAGATTATTAATTCTCTGACTCCTTTGGGCACAGAACAAAATACTAATTTAATTTTTTAAAAGTAGATACATGAAACAAGTTCCTAAAACTGGACTTATATACCTATTCTTGGAAAGCATAAAGAAAATAAATTAATTCACTCTTAATCAGCATTATGACACATTAATCTCTGAGCCATAAAATAGAAATTTAAAATTCTGGATTTTGGATTAGTTTCTTTGAAATATAACATGATAAAATTAATTTTTACCTCATTTAGTTTTCCCAAGAGAGACAAAAGGATGTTTTACCAAAAATAAATGATATCCTGTAATAGCATACTTGAAAAATGTCATGAACAGGTAGGATAGATTCAATCTCAGTGTGTACTTTTGGAAACTTTTAGAGAAGTAGGCTAACATCTGATATAGACTGATAGGATTATGCTTGTTCACTAAGACCCATTTAATGTTTATTTCTAAATAGCTATTGTTTTCATATTCTATGAAGAAATGGTTATAGGTAAGAAACTATCAATGACATTCTTTAAAAGACTTATAGAAATATATTCTATGTTGTTTATTCTGTTTCATATCTTATATCAACTGTGTTTTATTTAACTTCCATGCTTATCTTTTATAATAATTGCTATAAATTTTTTAGACTTCCTCAGCTTGGTTAACAAAACAGTAATTAATAGCTGTCTTTTTATAGTAATTCCCTTAATGTATTTCTACACAATATATTTTTTCAAATGTACTAAAGGCATATGTGATAGCACCTGTTAAAATATGGTTTGTTGTTATATCAGTTTGGACATGTCACAGATATTATGTCCTCAAGAGCCTAATAACTATGTTATATCAAGCCTCTAATGCATATAATAAAAGCCAGCAAATGATATTGTTTGTTTATGCATAAGATGAAGGCAAAAAACTCAGCATCTAGTTTTTGTGTTGATTATTTACCTGTGGTCCTAAGGGCACCATTCCTCTTGGAGGAGTCATTCTCTGCATTGGCCCACCCATATTTGGATGTCCTTTAAAAAAAAAAAAAGGCATGAAGATATTAGCAATGAGTGCTAAACCAGGAGACGGTAGCCTCCTCTCTGCTTGGTGTTAAATCTTACTTACTAAGGGACTGGGTCATGGACTTCATTTCATCTTGGCTTCCATGGCTACTTTTCTGTCTCTTTTGACTACTTGCCCACATTCTCCATTCATTGAGACTAAATTTTTCTTCCTACTCTGTGCTGAAATGTATCTCTCATACCATCTGTACCTTTTACCTTGGGATAGTGTAATAGAGCCGCACACATCTGTGGTACCTAAATAGCTCTGTTGGAAGGACCTGATTATTGATTTTTGTTAAATTAATTAAGTCATTGGTTAGTTTGCATCCTCTTTTCCTCCTGCTCATCTTTCAAATGCACTATCTGAAAAAGGCAGAAGAAATCCTAAGGGAAATAATCATTCTAATTCCCACTTGTTAGAAATTATATAAAAGGTTTTAGAAGTTATTAGTTAAAACATGGATTTTTAGGTATTTAATACTTCGGTTTCTTATGTGATCACCACCCTCGTATCATGCATAATTCAGAGTTAGCTGAGGAGTGCCTGGGTGGCTCAGTTGGCTTAGTGTCTGCCTTTGGCTCAGGTCATAATCTCAGGGTCCTGGGATGGAGCCTAGTGCCAGGCTCCCTGTTCAGCGGGGAGTCTGCTTCTCCCTCTCCATCTCCCAGCCTCCCACCTGTGTTCTCTCTCCCTTCCCCCACCTTAAAAAAATAAATAAAATCTTAAAAATAAAAAAGAGTTAGTTGAAAATATAACTCATTTGGCCATATTACCTGTAACAATGCAACTGATATAATTATGGAAGATTATTACAAATAAAATTATCCTTAAAAATTAAAGATTTATTTGATACTCTGCATATCAATTTCACTTTTAATTTAAAGTAGTCACCTTGTTGTCGAGTTGGGTCCATTCCACTTGGAAGTAATGGCTGACTTCCTGGGACACCTCCAAGTGCCTAGGATATTTAGTAAAACAAAACAAAATAATATTTAAGTATTTACAAAATAAGTATTTACAAAATAAGTAGCAATTGTCTTTTAAAATTCTTATAATTACAGAATACATATAGTATTTCACCAGATTTCTTGTATTTCACATTAATTTATAAATTTTATAGCTCTACATACCTAGTATAAGTTTTAGTTCTTTTTTTTTTTTAAGTTCTTAGTTCTAAAAAGATTCTACCTTGCTCAATTTTGTGGTAAATAAAATAAGTACTTCCTAGAAACAAAAATCTAGGCAAAATTATCCTCTTTCATCCTCAGAAGTACAATGACTTTTCTTCAAATTAACTTACTATGGGTACTGAAATAACTAATTTTGCTTCTTGAATGTAATCTCTCTATTTTTTACAGATTATTTTACTTATTTGGCATTACAATAGAAGCAGGACTAAAATGCCAAGGGGCTAATAAACTTTTTTTTGTCGTTACATTTTCCCTAAGAAACCATTTAGAAAAATAATACTCCAAGTAAGTTCAAATGATTTGGCTGAATGGAAAAAAAGAGAACCAGAAGTGAAAAAGGTGGAGTGATTAACAGACAGGGTTTATTTTATGAAGGGTGTGATACTGGATATGTCCTGAATCACAAGTTTCTAACAGTTGTCTGAGCAGCACTTAGAGATGGACCAAACATGTATCAATTCACATGAACACATAATCCTGACAAGTGGCAAAAATTTCTATAAGATTCACTAATTTGACTTAAAGCAGAATAAATTTTGTCTACTTAGTGAAAAATTTCAAAAGAAATTTAATAATAAAAAAATATATATCCAGATCAGAACTATTTTTTCTTTTTTTTTAAATATATATATTTTTATAATTTGACAGAGAGAGAGAGAGAGAGAGAGAGAGAGAGATCACAAGTAGGTAGAGAGGCAGGCAGAGAGAGAGGAGGAAGCAGGCTTCCTGCTGAGCAGAGAGCCTGATGCGGGGCTCGATCCCAGGACACAGATCATGACCTGAGCCGACGGCAGAGGCTTTAACCCACTGAGCCACCCAGGCACCCCAGAACTATTTTCTTAATCATTATCACTTGGGATACAGTAGAGAGCTGCCATTTCTCAAGCCATTTTTGTGATTCTTTAATTTTTTTCTTAAAAGCACACTGAATACACACACTGCTATATGATCTGTTCCCTGCTTATCTTTCCAGGGTAATTTCTTGCTGCTGCTCCTAACATTCTAAACTAAACTTCCCTCAGGTTTTTTCAGTTCATGAATTTAATCAATATCTCAATGCCAATCATTAAAAACAAAACAAAAATAAACAAAAATAAACCATATCTCATCTCAAGGAACTCACAGATCCTTATGTGCCTCTTGTTGATATATTTTAGATCTCAGTTTAGGGATCAGTTCCTAGCAAAATTCTTCCATATAACCCCAGTCTGGGATAAGTTCTCCCATTTGTTTTAAACTATGTATATATATATTTTCCAACTTACAAAAAATTCCACAAGCAGTACAAAGGATTGCCATAGACTCTGACACCAATTGCCCAACTGTCAACATTTCACCACATCTGCCCCTGAATCACCCCTTCTCCTCTCTATATGTATTTATCATCAATCTTTTTCAGAACCACCTGACAGCAAGCTGTAGACATCATACCTCATCACCTCTAAGTACTGCAGAATACAGTTCTCTAAACAAGGATATTCCTCTACAAAACCTAACATGTTTCAAGGTAGGAAACCCACATTGATACAAGGCTACCATCCACTCCACAGACCTCAACAGTATTTGCCATTTGTCTCCACAATGTTTCTTTTTACTTTCTGTGGCCAGGATCTCACGGAACACATGTTGCACTTAGTTACTATATTTCTTCACCCTTCTCCACGCAGGAATTATTCCTTAGTCTTTCCCTGTCATGTCCTCAGCAGTTTTAGAATCTGGGTCTTCAGTTCTACAGGATGATCTTCTGATGCTTTTTCATGACCCCAACTCAGGCCCTACTTTCTTTTTCTTTCTTTCTTTCTTTTTTTTTTTTTTTTTAAGATTTTATTTATTTGACAGAGAGAGATCACAAGTAGGCAGAGAGGCAGGTGGGGGTGGGGGAAGCAGGCTCCCCGCTGAGCAGAGAGCCTGATGTGGGGCTCGATCCCAGGACCCTGAGATTGTGACCTGAGCTGAAGGCAGAAACTTAACCCACTGAGCCACCCAGGTGCCCCAGGTTCTTTTTTTCTTATAAAGATTCCTGAAGAAATGATGCTGTGCTCTTCTTGGTGAATCACTTCAGAAGCACAGGATGCTCATTAGTCCCATGACTGTGGACGTTAACCTTTTTCATCTGATTGTGTTGGTGTCCACCAGGTCTGTACACTATGGGATCATTACTTTTCCCCTCTGTAACTAATTACTTTCAGTATTAGAGCTATTCCAAGACTGTCCATATCCCATTCCTCGTCAATCATTTATCAACTTAACAGCATCCACTGACAACTCCTAAGCACTAGGATAGTTGCCAAATGGAGATATTCCATGTCTATCATTTTATGTGGTTTAGTTGGCATTCCACTGTAAGGAACAACTTTTTGTCCACCCTTCCTTCCTATTTCAATCAATGGGTGGTAACCTATTATTATCATTTATTTAGTATTCAAATATTCAAGATTTGGCCAGTGGGAGGCTCTTCAAGCTGGTCCTTGTGGACTTTTGACACGTCTCCATCATATTTTGAGTATTTTTTCCTTGGATGAGATGTTCCAAGTTCACCTCATATTTTTTTCTAGCCTGGCTCTGAAAACAGACAGTACTCCAAAGGGCCCAGAGCCCTGATTCCCTCTAGTGGAGGACAACATTTAGACATCAAGATCTGAGCTCTCAGAGTGCTCATTTTAAATTGGTACACTGCTTTTTGGCCCTCTCAGTAGATGCTGCACTAAAAAAAAAAATAAATAAAATAAATCTGTGAATGTACACACATATACATCTATGACTAACTGTATATCTGTGTGTGAAGAGGGTACATACCCATACCATAAATTCCTACTTCCCAGCACCAAGTCAACAGGTCCAATTCCAAAGTAAAACCTCAGGATTATTTTTTGTTTTTTTTAAATAAAAAAAAGTTTTTTTTACAAACATATAATGTATTGTTAGCCCCAGGGGTACAGGTCTGTGAATTGCCAGGTTTACACACTTCACAGCACTCACCATAGCACATACCCTCCCCAATGTCCATAACCCAGCCACCCTCTCCTGACCCTCCTCCCCCCAGCAACCCTCAGTTTCTTTTGTGAGATTAAGAGTCTCTTATGGTTTGTCTCCCTCCCGATTCCATCTTCTTTCATTTATTCTTTTCCTACCCCCCAAGCCCCCACATTGCATCTCCACTTCCTCATATCAGGGAGATCATATGATAGTTGTCTTTCTCTGATTGACTTATTTCGCTAAGCATAATACCCTCTTGTTCCATCCACGTCGTCGCAAATGGCAAGATTTCATTTCTTTTGATGGCGGCATAGTATTCCATTGTATATATATATATACCACATCTTCTTTATCCATTCATCTGCTGATGGACATCTAGGTTCTTTCCATAGTTTGGCTATTGTGGACATTGCTGCTATAAACATTTGGGTGCACGTGCCCCTTCGAATCAGTACGTTTGTATCTTTAGGGTAAATACCCAGTAGTGCAATTGCTGGGTCATAGGGTAGCTCTATTTTCAACTTTTTGAGGAAAGACCTCAGGATTATTTTTAACCTTTTTCTTTTTTATGTTTGTAAATAGTTTCTCCTACAGTGAGAAACCTATTGTCTTCAATATCTTTTACTTTTTTGCTCAGTGTTTTATTTGCTCAATATAACAGGTCTCCCAACCACAACAACCTTTTCTTTTTTCTGCCACCTGTGGATGACTCCTTCCTTCCTGAACATCTTAATATGCCGGGGACATAAGGGCTGTTTATGTGCTTTTATAGGATTTTATACCTCATTTTCATAGAATTTAAATACAATCATGGCTTGTTTTCCTCTCTGCATCTCCAATAGACTGTAAACTCTGAAGGGGGTATGGAACCTATTTTGCCTATTGGCTCAGAGAAATATTTATTGAAGACATAAAAGAAATAAAATTTAGATCGGGCAATTTTAGGAATCATCAGTGATAAAGTCCTAAGGATGAAATTGACTTCAAAGAAAAAAGATAAAAAATAATCCTTCTTAAAAATGTTTTTATTTATTTACTTGAGACAGAGAGAGAGAGAGAGAGAGAGAACATGAGTGGGGGGTAGGAGTAGAGGGGGAGGGAGAGGAAGGAGGAAAGACCCTCAAGCAGACTTCACACTAAGTGTGGAGCCTCATGTGGGGCTCAATCTCTCAACTTGGAGATCATGATCCGAGCAGAAACTGAGTCAAATGCTTGATGGACTGAGCCACCCAGGGGCCCCACAAAAAAATAATTCTTTAAGAATACCAAGGAGAGGTAGGAAAGAAAAGTGAAGCTGAATAGGAATGAAATTAGAAAGTGGACCAAGACCAACACTTTATAATAGAGAGTTTTTTTTTTTTTAATTTTTTAAAA
>ML093229.1:0-34604 GCA_003697995.1 Taxidea taxus jeffersonii
GGCTCTGGGTGATGTATGGAAATGCTGAATCACTCACTATATTGTACACCTGAAACTAATATTACACTGTATGTTAACTAACTGAAATTTCAATAAAAACTTTAAAAAAGGGTACAACTCTGGAAAGCTGGTGAAGTTGCAAGAAGGTAGACTTCACCTTGATGAAAGCTTTGTTACACCTGTTGACAATGAAGTGGGCTGTCCAATAACTGGACAAAGAAGGTGAACTCTCATTTAGAATGTGGTTAGAAGGGCAACCAGCTTTGGGGAGCACCCATCCATTAACGCAAACTTCTTCAAGCAACCAACTCATATTTATTCCTGAATTCTCACTTCTGGCATTATCTCCTTCAAGGGAGAGTTTCTCCTACTCATTTCTTAGGCTAAGCCAATGGCCCCTTCTCTAGGTACCCCAGTGCCTGCGTATGCTATTTTCATTGCCTTTACCATGCTGTATTGGAATTTTCTATTTGCATGTCTGTATCAACCCCCAAAACTGATAATTTCAGGGACCCATGCTTACTCATTGTCTATTCTTAATACCTAGTCACAGCATCTGATACACACATATGTGTATATCATATATGTGTACAGAGTTTAATAATAAGAAGAAGAAGAAGGAGGAGGAGGATGAGGAGGAGAAGGAGAAGAAGAAGAAGAAGGAGAAGAAGAAGGAGAACAGTAGCTAAAATGTACTGAGCACTAACCACGTGCCTGGCACTATCCAGAGCATACTATATACTTTAACTCATTCAATTCTCACAGGAACACTATGAAATTGGTATTGTTATTTTCCTCAATTAATTGAGGTTAGGTAACTTGCCCAAGATTGCCAACCAAAACAAGCACAATTTCTGAAGTTCCTTCTAGCTCTGAGATTGCATTTTTCTTCTTTCTGGTGATTCAGGGATAAATGTCTTCTTCTGCCTATTTTTCTCCCTTAATCTGATTCCACCTTTTGGATAAAGAACTCCAAGTACATGAATACAGAGAAGTGCTGCCCATGTGTCCTCTTTCTGTTCCCTGGATTTACCTTGGGGGGAAGGCAGCTGCAACCTGTCTGTGATCACTTGTGTTAGTACTGAGCCAGTATCTTTATAACTACAGAATCGGGAGGTCCCACTGCAGCTCTTGGCAGAACAGACAGCAAAACGGTGGAAGGGGACAAAGTCTCCCCCCTGACAGCTCCCACAGCGGCAGGCCAAATCCTGGAGGAAGCATGCACATTCAAGGTGCAGGGCTATCTGCTGTGCCTTGGGCCACAGCTCCCAAGCAGCTTCTCGTAACAGTGGCACTCCAAATGCTAGCACCCCTGTTTGAGGTAGGGATAATTCCTCTTGTAGACTGAGAGGAGAGTCAGCATCTGAAATATAGGAAAATCTATGTGAGAATCTCCTTTAAAGGCCTTTTATGCTATCAATAGCAAACTCCCAATCACATGCTGCTAGTTTATAAGAAAATTTTGTTTATATTCCCTCTGTATAAAGCATATTACACCAATCTGAGAATGATATTGACCATATCTTGTACAAAGTACCACAGAGAAGAAATGGTCAGTGGTATAGAAGTACACTGAATAGATTTCTTAGATGCTCCTCCTAAATTGAGCTTTTTTTAAACTACAAATTACTACAAACATCAACTCATCAGAAATGCTCTGTTCAGGGGTGCCTGGATGGCTCAGTTGGTTAAACATCTGCATTTGGTTCAGGACTCCTGGAATCGAGTCCTGCAGGGAGGGAGTGTGCTTCTACTTCTGCCTTCGCCTCCTTCCCCCTGCTCATGCTTTGTCTCTCTCTCTCAAATAAATAAATAAAATCTTAAAAAAAAAAAAAAGGGGGAGGAGTCAAGATGGCGGAGAAGTAGCAGGCTGAGACGACATCAGCCAGGAGGAGATCAGCTAGATAGCCTATCAAACCATTCCGAACACCTACAAATCCAACAGGAGATCGAAGAGAAGAAAAACAACAATTCTAGAAACAGAAAATTGACCACTTTCTGAAAGGTAGGACCAGCGGAGAAGTGAATCCAACGCGACGGGAAGATAGACCCCAGGGGGAGGGGCCGGCTCCCGGCAAGCGGCGGAGCACAAAATCAGGACTTTTAAAAGTCTGCTCCACGGAGGGACATCGCTCCAGAGGCTAAACTGGGGTGAAGACCTCATGTGGACAACGTGGACTCAGGTCCTGCGGGGTCACAGAAGGATCGGGGGTGTCTGAGTGTCGCAGAGCTCACAGGTATTAGAGCAGGGAAGCCGGCTGCGGAGACAGAGCCGAGGTTTCCTAGTGGTCTGTGACATGGACCGGTGCTCTGTGGCACGGGCCGGTGCTCTGTGCGAGGGGTCCCCACAAGATCCGGGGAGACTCCGACCCGGGAGAGCTCAGGGATCTACGGGGTTCGGAGACTCCAGGTGGGACTCTGCCAGAGACAGAGACACTTGGTCACAGGCTGAGTGAGCTCGGAGCGCTCCCAGAAGCCAGTGAGACGGGACTGATTACGCATGATTTTCTCTGAGCGCGGTCTCCCGGCGCGCGCGGTCTCCGGGGGCGCAAACGTGGGCTGGGGAGACCGGAGGGATTAAACGCTTTTCTATGAAGGCGCACTGAAGACTGGGGCCCCTAGCTCTCGGCTCCTCTGAACCGGAGATTGGGAGGCCGCCATTGTCATTCCCGTCCTCCGGAACTCTATGGAAAGCTATGGAAAGCGTTCAGGGAACAAAAGCTCCCGAAAGCGAACCTGAGAGGATTACTTAGCCCGGCCCCTGGTAAGGGCGGTGCAACTCCGCCTGGGGCAAAGACACCTGAAAATCACTACAACAGGCCCCTCCCCCAGAAGATCAAAGAAATCCAGCTAAGACCAAGTTCACTTAACAAGGAGAACAGCGGATTCTTATCTGGACAAAATGACAAGGTGGAAAAACTCACCACAAAAAAGAGCAGGAGACAGGACCCAAGGCTAGGGACCTAATCAATACAGACATTGGTAATATGTCAGATCTGGAATTCAGGATGACGATTCTCAAGGTTCTAGCCGGGCTCGAAAAAGGCATGGAAGATATTAGAGAAACCCTGTCAGGAGAAATAAAAGCCCTTTCTGGAGAAATAAAAGAACTAAAGTCTAATCAAGTTGAAATAAAAAAAGCTATTAATGAGGTGCAATCAAAAATGGAGGCTCTTACTGCTAGGATAAATGAGGCAGAAGATAGAATTAGTGATATAGAAGACCAAATGACAGAGAATAAAGAAGCTGACCAAAAGAGAGACAAACAACTACTGGACCAAGAGGGGAGAATTCGAGAGATAAGTGATGCCATAAGACGAAACAACATTAGAATAATTGGGATTCCAGAAGAAGAAGAAAGAGAAATAGGAGCAGAAGGTATACTGGAGAGGATTATTGTAGAGAATTTCCCTAATATAGCAAGGGGAACAAGCATCAAAATCCAGGAGGTGCAGAGAACACCCCTCAAAATCAATAGGAATCGACCCACACCCCGCCATCTAATAGTAAAATTTACAAGTCTTAGCGACAAAGAGAAAATGCTGAAAGCAGCACGGGACAAGAAGTCTGTAACGTACAATGGTAAAAATATTAGATTGGCAGCAGACTTATCCACAGAGACCTGGCAGGCCAGAAAGAACTGGCATGATATATTCAGAGCACTAAACGAGAAAAACATGCAGCCAAGAATACTTTATCCAGCTAGGTTATCATTGAAAATAGAAGGAGAGATAAAAAGCTTCCAGGACAAACAAAAACTGAAAGAGTTTGTAAACACCAAACCAGCTCTACAGGAAATATTGAAAGGGGTCCTCTAAGCAAAGAGAGACCCTAAAAGTATTACCAGAAAGGAACAGAGACATTATACAGTAACAATCACCATACAGGCAATACAATGGCACTAAATTCATATCTCTCAATAGTTACCCTGAATGTAAATGGGCTAAATGCCCCAATCAAAAGACACAGGGTTTCAGAATGGATAAAAAAACAAAACCCATCAATATGCTGCCTACAAGAAACTCATTTTAGACCTGAAGACACCTCCAGATTGAAAGTGAGGGGGTGGAAAACAATTTACCATGCTAATGGACATCAGAAAAAAGCTGGGGTGGCAATCCTTATATCAGATCAATTAGATTTTAAGCCAAAGACTATAATAAGAGATGAGGAAGGACACTATATCATACTCAAAGGGTCTGTCCAACAAGAAGATCTAACAATTTTAAATATCTATGCCCCTAACATGGGAGCAGCCAACTATATAAACCAATTAATAACAAAATCAAAGAAACACATTGACAAGAATACAATAATAGTTGGAGACTTTAACACACCCCTCACTGAAATGGACAGATCATCCAAGCAAAAGATCAACAAGGAAATAAAGGTCTTAAATGACACACTGGACGAGATGGACATCACAGATATATTCAGAACATTCTACCCCAAAGCAACAGAATACACGTTCTTCTCTAGTGCCCATGGAACATTCTCCAGAATAGATCACATCCTGGGTCATAAATCAGGTCTCAACAGGTATCAAAAGATTGGGATCATTCCCTGCATATTTTCAGACCACAATGCTCTGAAGCTAGAACTCAATCACAAGAGGAAATGTGGAAAGAGCACAAATACATGGAGGCTCAACAGCATCCTTCTAAAAAATGAATGGGTCAACCAGGAAATTAAAGAAGAATTGAAAAAAACCATGGAAACAAATGATAATGAAAACACAATGGTCCAAAATCTGTGGGACACAACAAAAGCAGTCCTGAGAGGAAAATATATAGCAATACAAGCCTATCTCAAGAATCAGGAAAGGTCTCAAATACACAACCTAACCCTACACCTTAAGGAACTCGAGAGAGAACAACAAAGAAAGCCTAAACCCAGCAGGAGAAGAGAAATTATAAAGATCAAAGCAGAAATCAATGAAATAGAAACCAAAAAAACAATAGAACAAATCAATGAAACTAGGAGCTGGTTCTTTGAAAGAATTAATAAGATTGATAAACCCCTGGCCAGACTTATCCAAAAGAAAAGAGAAAGGACCCAAATAAATAAAATCATGAATGAAAGAGGAGAGATCACAACCAACACCAAAGAAATACAAACAATCATAAGAACATATTATGAACAACTCTATGCCAACAAATTCGACAATCTGGAAGAAATGGATGCTTTCCTAGAGACATATAAACTGCCAAAACTGAACCAGGAAGAAATAGAAAACCTGAATAGGCCCATAACCAGTAAGGAGATTGAAACAGTCATCCAAAATCTCCAAACAAACAAAAGCCCAGGGCCAGATGGCTTCCCAGGGGAATTCTACCAAACATTTAAAGAAGAATTAATTCCTATTCTCCTGAAACTGTTCCAAAAAATAGAAATGGAAGGAAAACTTCCAAACTCATTTTATGAGGCCAGCATCACCTTGATCCCCAAACCAGACAAGGATCCCATCAAAAAAGAGAATTACAGACCAATATCCTTGATGAACATAGATGCGAAAATTCTCACCAAAATACTAGCCAATAGGATCCAACAGTACATTAAAAGGATTATTCACCACGACCAAGTGGGATTTATTCCAGGGCAGCAGGGTTGGTTCAACATCCGCAAATCAATCAATGTGATACAGTACATTAACAAAAGAAAGAACAAGAACCATATGATACTCTCAATAGATGCTGAAAAAGCATTTGATAAAGTGCAACATCCCTTCCTAATCAAAACTCTTCAAAGTGTAGGGATAGAAGGCACATACCTCAATATTATCAAAGCCATCTATGAAAAACCCACAGCAAGTATCATTCTCAATGGAGAAAAACTGAGAGCTTTTCCGTTAAGGTCAGGAACACGGCAGGGACGTCCGCTATCACCACTGCTATTTAACATAGTACTAGAAGTCCTAGCCTCAGCAATCAGACAACAAAAAGAAAGTAAAGGCATCCAAATCGGCAAGGAAGAAGTCAAACTATCGCTCTTTGCAGATGATATGATACTCTATGTGGAAAACCCAAAAGGCTCCACTCCAAAACTGCTAGAGCTTGTACAGGAATTCAGTAAAGTGTCAGGATATAAAATCAATGCACAGAAATCAGTTGCATTTCTTTACACCAACAACAAGACAGAAGAAAGAGAAATTAAGGAGTCAATCCCATTTACAATTACACCCAAAACCATAAGATACCTAGGAATAAACCTAACCAAAGAGGCAAAGCATCTATACTCAGAGAACTACAAAGTATTCATGAAAGAAATTGAGGAAGACACAAAGAAATGGAAAAATGTTCCATGCTCATGGATTGGAAGAATAAATATTGTGAAAATGTCTATGCTACCTAAAGCTATCTACACATTTAATGCAATGCCTATCAAAATCCCATCCAATTTTTTCAAAGAAATGGAACAAATAATCCTAAAATTTATATGGAACCAGAAAAGACCTCGAATAGCCAAAGGAATATTGAAAAAGAAAACCAAAGTTGGTGGCATCACAATTCCCGACTTCAAGCTCTACTACAAAGCTGTCATCATTAAGACAGTATGGTACTGGCACAAAAACAGACACATAGATCAATGGAACAGAATAGAGAGCCCAGAAATAGACCCTCAACTCTATGGTCAACTAATCTTCGATAAAGCAGGAAAGAACATCCAATGGAAAAAAGACAGCCTCTTCAACAAATGGTGTTGGGAAAATTGGACAGCCACATGCAGAAAAATGAAATTGGACCATTTCCTTACACCACACACGAAAATAGACTCAAAATGGATGAAGGACCTCGACATGAGAAAGGAATCCATCAAAATCCTTGAGGAGAACACAGGCAGCAACCTCTTTGACCTCAGCCGCAGCAACTTCTTCCTAGGAACAACGCCAAAGGCAAGGGAAGCAAGGGAAAAAATGAACTAATGGGACTTCATCAAGATCAAAAGCTTTTGCACAGCAAAGGAAACAGTCAACAAAACCAAAAGACAACTGACAGAGTGGGAAAAGATATTTGCAAACGATATATCAGATAAAGGGCTAGTATCCAAAATCTACAAAGAGCTTAGCAAACTCAACACCCAAAGAACAAACAATCCAATCAAGAAATGGGCAGAGGACATGAACAGACATTTCTGCAAAGAAGACATCCAGATGGCCAACAGACACATGAAAAAGTGCTCCACATCACTGGGCATCAGGGAAATACAAATCAAAACCACAATGAGATACCACCTCACACCAGTCAGAATGGCTAAAATGAACAAGTCAGGAAATGACAGATGCTGGCGAGGATGTGGAGAAAGGGGAACCCTCCGACACTGTTGGTGGGAATGCAAGCTGGTGCAGCCACTCTGGAAAACAGCATGGAGGTTCCTCAAAAAATTGAAAATAGAGCTACCTTATGACCCAGCAATTGCACTACTGGGTATTTACCCTAAAGATACAAACGTAGTGATCCAAAGGGGCACGTGTACCCGAATGTTTATAGCAGCAATGTCCACAATAGCCAAGTTATGGAAAGAACCTAGATGTCCATCAACAGATGAATGGATAAAGAAGATGTGGTATATATATACGATGGAATACTATGCAGCCATCAAAAGAAATGAAATCTTACCATTTGCGACGACATGGATGGAACTAGAGTGTATTATGCTTAGCGAAATAAGTCAACTGGAGAAAGACAACTGTCACATGATCTCCCTGATATGAGGAAGTGGAGATGCAACGGGGGTGGGAGTTAAGGTGGTAGGAAAAGTAAAAATGAAAGAAGATGGGATCGGGAGGGAGACAAACCAAAAGAGACTCTTAATGTCATAAAACAAACTGAGGGGGGTGGTGGGAAGAGGGGTTGGGAGAGGGTGGTGGGGTTACATTATATGTTTAAATAAAGCTTAAATAAAAAAAAATAAATATAAAAAAAAAGAAAAAGAAAATGCTCTGTTCAAATGTAAGTCCCCAACATATTTCAGGGTCAAAGGGAAATTATTTGTGGAATATATGTGCTTTGGTAGTGTATGCCACAATTTTAATATGTGGAGAATTTGAGATTGCACGCTATTTAATGTATATCTTTCTCTTTTCATGTCTGTTTCAATTCCAGAAGTGTTTATCCTCCTTGTAAAGTTCAAAATTAGGAACAGTTTCTTTCTTTCTTATTATTTATATCTAGAAACCAATAAAGCATTATGAGAATATTTTCTGAACCAAAAATCAAGATACAGATACTTAACACATGGGGTTAACAAGGAGCTAAAATTCTCAGAATTAAGACAATTCTGAAAAATACAGGTTACTCATTCACTATAATCACAGTTCCTTTGTGATTAAAATAATCACTTTCCTCATTTCTTAGCCATAGTTTCAGGGAATTGTGGCCCATGATAAAGGATACTGATGTTCTTTTTGAACACAGCTATCCCCAGCCAAGGCTCCCTGTTCAGGTAAGAACAAGGAAGCAGCGCTTCCTCACCTGGCTTTTTCTTCTCCTTTTTGGTTTGTTCAATAATTTTGATAGAGGAAGGCACTAATATTGACTCGGCAGGAAGCTCTTGACTTCTGTTGAACCATCGGAGCACATGCATATCCACAAGAGCCCTCAGCACCTTAAGTAGCTTGTTTTTATTCCAGGCAGGCAGGAGGTGCTGCAGCAGATCTATGTGGAAGGAGTGACCAATGACTGCAGCACACTTAACCAGTAACTGCTCCTCTAGGCTCAACTGATCCAACTGGTTTACTGCTATTTCTGGAGGGAAAAAAAAGAGAGAGAGAGAGAGAGAGAAGTGAACAAGCTTTCTATAAATATAGAATACATTACGTTGATAATCTGTTCACTTAAGTAAAAAAAATAAAAGGCTTGCTTTTGGTCCTCTCCTTCTCCACTCACCCTAACCTCTCAAAGGAGCCTTTTCTCCAAGTCCTCATTTGTCCTCATTCCCCATTCATTGTTCAACCAACAGCAACCACGAGGTTTTCAACCATACCACTGAAACTATTCTCCCCATGATCACCAAAACCTTCCTCATTTCTAAAAAGAACATCCCCTATCTGATGATGCCTACTCAATTCTGATGGTTTCTCTGTTCTTTATCGAATCAATCATTATAAACTTATTTCGCCCTCTTTCTATTCAACTCCTGCTATGTGTATAACACTGTCTCTTTACTAGCATCACAGATAGGTTTTCTTAAATCTCAGCCACATTACCTTTCTTCCTTACTGCCTCCTCTAGCATGGGAATATGCAAAAAAGGAAACACAGGACCCAATTTTTATCAAATAACTAGAAAACTCTTCAATCATTAGTCAGCTCCAGAGAATAAGGGGCTCACTTAAGTAAAACATTACTCAAGTAGCATTATAAATCTCTTAAAGACTCTTTAGGCAGTGCCAGAACTTATTTCTAGAAGGTAATTTATTTTTTAGAAGAAAATGGAGCTAGCATGATAATGAGAGAACTATATTCAATCAATAACCAAATAACTAGTGCAATGACATCTGTAATTGGTTCACTTGAGATTTTCAAGGGACTTGCCTTTTAATAATGGTGGAAGAAGCACTGTATCCAAGTTCACATTATCCTTGACTGTGCAGATATAAAGTTCTCGGTCTTCTTCAGAGCCAGCAGGAAGAATACCATACATTGTGGATTTCATGGCATTGGCTGTAGGGAAAGAAGACTATGACTGAGAAAACACCATGCTCAGTGACTATAGTTTTAAAGGCACAGTATTACAAAAAGTTAGTCAAGAAACTAACAGGATGAAGATGGAGCATATGTTTAAAGTGGCTTCTCCACCCTCCTCTCTGCTAATTTTCTCAGAAACTAACAATATTTTCTCTACCATGTGGTATCCAGTATTTATACTCTTCCTGTTTACTTTCCAGCAGCTCCCTCTTCTATTATGTCACAGTCCCTCACAACCCTAGGATGCCTTTCCAGATTGACACATACCTCTGCCCCTTCCTCCTCCCACTCTCCTCCCTTCTCCCACCCTGTCTAAATCATCATGTCATCCTTCTCATCAGTAATTAATGTGCAATACTCTATTGAACTCTTATGTTCATAAATCCTCTTTTCCTATCCCTACCTCCTGGGCTTCTCAAAAAGGAACTGTAATAGATTGGCTCGATTAAGGTCTCTGAAGCAGGCCAGGAAGGCTTACTCTTGCTTATAATGTTAATAGGGAACGGGTACATGCCTCATAAGGGTCAGGTGATGCCATAACAAAGGATGGACCCCAGAAACAGGACGATAGTAGAACCCTTGGAAGCTAAGCTTACCTGAGAGGGTCTCCCATTTGCTGTTCTCTTCCTCCTTTTGGAGGTTGTGAAAGAGCAATATATCTTTGGAGAGAAGGTCCTGGCATAAAACCTTACAGTAGAGGGGGTTTCCAAAGCACCTGTGGAGAAGGTAGCTGTAGAAAGGTAAGTAGGGGATTGCTGACTAAGATGGCCACTTGAAGAGAGCCAAGTACAGGGCATTTCATACTGAGGAATATTTCTTCTTTTGTTAAAGTCAGCTTTTGATGATATACACTAACAGAGGCAAGCAGCAACAGAGAAATGTAAAAAAAAATTTTTTTTCTGATTGGTTTGAAATGTATTTTAGTAGTAATTTTTCTTCTTTAACTATTTTGTTTTTATTGCTGTTAAAAAAAACTAATGTCCCCTTACAAAGAGCCCTAGAAAGTGGCCTGACCACATATAATTGACACCAGAAGCAAGCCATCCAAGTCCTAACTGTCCTGTGAAAACCTGGGTGATGGCTTAGAGAGATAGCCCTTTAGTGGTTTACTAGGAGACTCTCTATCCTTAAATCTGATCTTGGGCCTTATCATGGTTACTAAGGCCATTCTTTCCCCCAACATGGGTAAGTGAGACTTAAGTCTTCTCACTTATAATATGGCACTGGCTCTGCCCTTAATGAAGTGCCCAGCTAGTCCTAGCCACTCACATCTGCAGCTCTTGGGGGATGCTCACCACCCCCAGTTCCCAACATGCCATTCTCAATAGTGAGGTCGTTGCCAACTTCAAAATGGGCACAAGGACAGCCTGAGAGCTCTGCAGGAAGTGTTGGGCACAGCCACACAGGGTGAAGATAGGGGTCAATGTCATCACCATGACGATAGGCACAGTGGAGAGTAATGTTTCCAAAAACTCCCAGGAAGCTGCATCCATATATTGGGCTTCGTCAATGAGGAAAATCAGTGGTGTTTCCCTCACTGCCTGAAAATAACAGCAAAGAAACAATGACAACCTTTGATTAGAAATGAAGTAACCTGATTTTCAAATGTACCATGAATTTCCCAATAGCAATTTAAATACAATATCAACACAGTCTGGGATTTTTGAGTAAAGTGTATCCTAGGTCCAGGTAATATTTTATTTCATAAATATAAAATATAGCCAAGTATATCTAATTTCTAAAGAAATGTACTTTCTTTGGACAAGAAAATAATCTAACTGAAATATAAAAGAAATCAAAATATTGTCCAAATCAAACTTGAAGCTTTCA
This sequence comes from Taxidea taxus jeffersonii, assembly GCA_003697995.1. Lineage (NCBI taxonomy): Eukaryota > Metazoa > Chordata > Mammalia > Carnivora > Mustelidae > Taxidea > Taxidea taxus. Next base: position 11,516 of record ML093229.1, read on the forward strand.
AACATTTCATTTTGGTCAAAGCTTCAGACTGTGGGAATTCATAATACTTTATATCAGTAACTTTCAAACCAGGCTGCACATCAGAATTACCTTAGTACTTCCTAAAACTACCAATTACCAAGCCCCACTCATGTAAACTTTAAAAAAATATACTCATTTTTATCTACATTCCCCACTTCCTTGCTGCAGCAGGTAACCTTTCTAAGGTGTTTACTGTAATGCTTTTGTTTGTATTGTGTTCTTACAAAATGTGCATCCTTGTTTAGTTAAGTAAATTTTCTATGTAAATGCTACTGTGTAGATCTCATTGTTTCTTTTTTTATTCAGGATTATTTTTAAGACCACTCAGTGTTGCAATGTTCTCATCTATTCCCTTACTTCTAAACTTCTGCATTATCCTGCAAAGCGTTCATCCATGAGTTCATGCCAATGCCTCCCTCACCTCCACAAACACTGCAGTAAATAGACTACCCCAAGACATAGGTCCAGGAGTGGAATTTCTAGGTCTAGAAGATGCAGTTTATTAAAATTTGACTAGTAACTTCTAGATTGCTTTCCAGAATGACTACATCAGTTTCTGCTCATAGATATTTTTGACTCTGTAATCTGGGTTAAGGCTTCAGTGTATTTGTAATAAATAAGAGGTAAAACAGCTATCTGATTGTATTCAGAAACCACTGTTTTAAATTAGGTTACTAAAATTTCATTAAGAACCATGGGTCAAATAGAGCTACCCTATGGCCCAGCAATTGTACTACTAGGTATTTACCCCAAAGATACAGATAGTGAAAAGAAGGGCACATGTACCCCAATGTTTGTAATGGCAATGTCCACAATAACCGAACTGTGCAAGTGTGCAAGGAGCCAAGATGCCCTTCAACCGATAAATGGATAAAGAAGATGTGATCCATATATACAATGGAATATTACTCAGCCATCAGAAAGGATGAATACCCACCATTTGCATCGACATGGATGGAACTGGAGGGGATTATGCTAAGTGAAGTAAGTCAAGCAGGGAAAGGCAATTATCATATGGTTTCACTCATACGTGGAACATAAGCAATAGCACAGAGGACTACAGGGAAAGGGAGGGAAATTTGAAGGGGGAGAAATCAGAGAGGGAGATGAATCATGAGATACTATGGATCTGGGAAACAAACTGAGGGTCTCAGAAAGGAGAGGGTGGGAGGAGGGGATAATAGGGCTATGGGTATTAAGGAGGGCACGTATTGTGATGTGCAGTCGATGTTATACATAATTAATGAATCACTGAACACTACATCAAAGACTAATGATGTACTATACAGTGGCTAACCGAACATAAAAAACAAAAAAAGGAAGAACCAAGGATCAGGGAAGAGCAGAGAATTTTTCTTGTATTCTGTGTAACAGGATTGATTCAAGGTTAAAGATAGATACAAACAATGAAGATATCACAAACAGGCCTAAGTCAAGGTGTACCATGGATAGATTAAAATAACCACAAATCACCTCCACATATTAAGAGTTAATGGTATGTAGCAAAAATACCCACCTCCTGAAGCACTTGAAAAAAACATGCCTTAACCTTCTTTTGTCTGGTCAGGTCATCCATGTGCGAAACTTTGAAGGACAAGGGAAACTAACCAGGAAAGTTATTCATATATTAGCATTCATAGTGACAATCTAAAAAAAAAATACACAGGTTCTCCAACGGGAACAGACAATGATTCTATTTTGAGTGAGAATGGGCTTCTTCTATAAGACTGGGCATAGGGTCACAAATGCCAATCCAACAACAATATAGAGTTCAGTGAGTGAGATGGAAAGTTATCTGGAGGTGAGAGAGAGAGAGATGGAGAAAGAGAGAGGTCCTTTTCATACCTACACTCTGGCAAACCCTTAAAGGGTCATGACTAAGAAGTAAAGTGACAGGTTGGACTTAGCAATGTCACTTTGGACAGCTCCAGTACCCTAGTTATTCCAATTATGCCAGAATGAATGAGTGCACAAAATTGTCAGAAAGAATTGCAACAGGAATCTCCTAACATTGTGCTAGGCCATGGCATGTGAGTTACCACGGACCCGAGAGTCAAAGTGAGGCTGTTCCTACAGCACTTTGGCAAGAGCCAGAGCCCCAGGCAAGGCCTGTCTTAAAACAGGGCTATGCTGAGGGATTGGAGATTTTCCTTTTATCTGTTTTCCATTAGATACAATGCCCTGCAGGCTTGGTAGATTAGAAGTGATGGAGGAAGAATAAATGGAATTGTGGATTAGGGAATTCTTAGTCTGCTCACTCTTGAGTACCTCATAAACCCTAGACCACTGGAAGCTTTTGAGATTCAGTTGCTGGTCCAAATGACAAACTAATGGCTAGGGTTAAAGAATAAAACATTTCAACTGACTTGAGAACACATGGATAAAATTGCTGGGGACACTCAACTGGTCAGTGTTAGCTTGACAGATTAAGCACTCACATTTATACTATGATCTCTTATATACCACCTTCTTCAAAATGTATGCACTAATCACATTAAGTTCTATAATCTTCATTTCACAGGTGAAAAAAATGTAGGCTCAGACAAAGTGATTTGTGCCATGACATTCCCCATGAGCAAGTGTTGGAGTCAGTCCTAGAACTACTCTCCTCAACAAAGAGAAAGCCTGGGTTTTGGTGTCAAAGGGATTTCAAATCTCAACCTTGTCATTGTTAACTGTGTGTTCTTAGGCTATACATATATGGCCTAAGGGCATTAGATTAGAAAACAGTCCTGGGTCCAACTATCCACCAAAAATAACATTAGTAATCCAATTTAGAAAGCCACCGCCTTCATTACCTTCACAAAGAAGAGGTCATTAAAAAGGCAGTGAAGAGGTTCCTCTACCATCCCACAGAGCTGTTTATGTAGGCACTCTTGCCGGTAATAGGCTGGACACGTATCAATGTCAAAGAAGATGGCCATGAGGGTCCGGATGGCATAGAAGCACTGCTTGAAATCTGCTTCCTTCAGCTTCAATGGTAACACCCTGGTGAATGTTAATATGGTCACTGGGAATCCCTTGACCTACAGAGAGGTTACTCACTTGACCCGCCCAAGGATGCTGAATCTAATGATAAAAGAGTCTCACGAACAAGGGAAGGGAGCCTCAAGAGAAGTAGATGAGCCAGAAGTAGTGAGCCAGAAAGCAGGAGTCTTTACCTGTGCCCCTCCTTTTGGGCCAGGAAGTTTATTTCAGCCAACAGCTGACTTTTTCCATAGCCTTTTCCACCTTCATACAAAACTGCTTGTCCCTTCTTCTGGTGCAAACATTCCTGCTGTGCCATTTGGAAGGCTTCTAGTTCTTTCTCCCGGTCTGTAGAGAGACAGGGAGCACCTAATACTCCTGCGCATTTTAGTAGACACTCCATTTATTTTGCAAAGGTAACTCTCAGAATGGTTTTTTCCCCTAGAGTCCTGGGCAGAATCTCAATCTTTGATAAGGCTTCATATCCCTTTGCATAAAATCAACTCTGGACTATACAGAAATGTGTGCTGGACTTGGGGGTTTGCCCTCGAGCCCAAGTAATAACATTAAGAGTAATTAGGGACCACACAGACATGGAAGCTACTATATCTTCTTAGCTTTTCGTAACAATTTCCATTATAACAATTTAGTCTTCAAAGTTGGTCACTGCTACATAAAGATAAAAGACTAATAGATATAAATTAAGATAAATATAAAGATAGAGAATATACAGTGTGTACAGTAATAGTCTCGGTCCTCTCTTAGCTGTCTCGTGTTGAAAAATTTTTCTCTAGAGATGACCCACAAGAAGCTAAGCAGACCTCAAAAGCTGAACTCTGACTTACAAAGATTCTTACTAAATGTTGGTACTTCTCAGGCAAAGCAAGGAGACTCTACCTGAAGTGTAAACATTCAACACGGAAAAGAAGTGGCAAGGCCTTTTCAAAATTAACATAAATTCAGTAAGAAGGCTGCTCTCTATTTTTTTAATATAATGCTTAGAAGCACTTAGTCTTGCATTTTTAAAAAATATATTTAACCATCTATAGCCAAAAAAAATATATGATTTAAGGTAGAAAACTCACCTAACAAAGGGTGATTTTTATTTCTCTCTCTGGCCAAATGTCTCTTCCCAAACATTCTGGGAAAAAAGACAAAGGGAAACGTGTCTAGTAACAGATTGGTATAGATAGAATGTATATCTCTAAATAGCTAGAAGACAACTTTTCTCATCAGCAAGTACTTTCAGATAATTGAAAAGGTCCCGAGTTCTATATAAAAGAGTTTTAAAAAATTAAAAATCTTTGGGTCAGGAAGGGGAGAATACTAATAGTTCTAGGTCCAGAGAAGTAAATTAACTGTGAGGTAAATAAAGAAAAAAGAACACCCAGATTCGTGACCTACTGGATTCTCTTCCTGTTGGATAGCAAGAAGTCCATTGAGGAACTAGCTAAGAGTTAAACAGAAAAGCTAAAGATCTCAGACACTAAACCCTCTTAAGTCTCTTATTCCTGCAGGCCAGGACTAGAAGCATCTTTCTTTCTAGTTTCATACACTCAAACATTGATGATTCCTATATCCTAAGATGGGAATAAACTATTAAGGACACTCACATACATCTTCTATGGCCAAGGTATTCATACATCTTCCCTGGGTTGGAGATATTTTTCATCATTTTCTCTGGGAGTTTCTTGAAGTTGTAAGCAGGAAGCATGGATCTTAGATATGTTACCTCATCACAGGACACCAAACCTGGGTAAGCAGTTATCATCCTGGCCACAAGGCTCACCTTTGGGCCAATAACTGTGTCAGAGAGAGAGTAAAGAAAAGGATGGAGAATTTTTGAACCATCTCCTCCACTTTCACCCCTTAAGTCACAGAGCTAACAATCCAATATCCTATTCTACCTGTATATTCATGTCTTGCTACTGCCCCAATCACGCCACAGAATACTGGTCCATTGGTGATACTGACGGAAACAAGCCTGGGGATCAGAAAAGCAATAGCGGGTAAATACAGTCAGAAGCCTCCAAGTCAGGCACTAGAGCTGTCACTCCTTAGATCTAGACATCTAGTTTTAGAGCTCAGAATAGAAAAGACAGAGACTGCTGTCTGTCTACATCACATGATGTGTATAAAGTGAAAAAGGAACAAAATAGTCCCCGTATTCATGGAGTTTTAGTTGGGGAGCTATTATCAGTAGAAAGACTAAAAAAAAATTACCTTGTATCTGTTGGTTTTTATATGTTTTTTTGAAGTACTTTCAAATTGATTACTTCATCTGATGTTTTGAGGGATAATTAACAACAAATATGTGAGATATGTAGAGCAAATATTTAAATCCCATTTGACAAAATAAGAAACAAAAACCCACAACTGAAGGAGCTAATTAACTTTCCCAGAGTTACACAGCAGAAATCAACAGAACAGTCAGAATGAAAATCCAGGTCTCCTGACTCCTAGCCCAGTATTATTTCCACTATACCATGCTGCTTCAGATAAAACCCCAAAATGAAAAGTAGATCAAGTTATCAATACAGGGTTAATTGATCAAATAATGCTAGAATGTCAGAGTACAGGAATAATCAGAGGGTCAGGATGTTGATGGAAGCCTTCCTAAAGCAAATTAGTCTTTGGAATACATTTTTTTTTTAAGATTTTATTTATTTGACAGACAGAGATCACAAGTAGGTAGAGAGGCAAGCAGAGAGAGTGGGGGGGAAGCAGGCTCCCTGCTGAGCAGAGAGCCCCATGCGGGGCTCGATCCCAGGACCCTGGGATCATGACCTGAGCCGAAGGCAGAGGCTTTAACTCACTGAGCCACCCAGGCGCCCCTGGAATACATTTTAAAAATGAGTAATTTTTAAAAATTCATTCATTCATGTACAGGTTCAGTCACTTAACAAACACTGAGAAGTATGTACAGTACCAAGTCCTGGGCTAGTTGTTTAAAATATCTTGCTCTGGAGAAGTTCAGTCTCAGGCAGTGAGAAGGTGGTAGAAATTGAGGGAGGTGAAGAGACATATTTATAAGTCAGCAAGACAAATACAATGTATTAGAGATCAGTACAGCCAATTAACAGAGCAAACAGAATGAACATACTAACTCATACCAGAGTCAGAAAAAGCACTCAGAAAGGAGAGGCTGGGGGCACCTGGGTGGCTCAGTGGGTTAAAGCCACTGCCTTCGGCTCAGGTCATGATCCCAGGGTCGTGGGATCGAGCCCCGCATCGGGCTCTCCACTCTGTGGACAGCCTGCTTCCTCCTCTCTCTGCCTCTCTGCCTACTTGTGATCTCTGTCTATCAAGTAAATAAATAAAAATCTTTAAAAAAAAAAAAAAAGAAAGGAGAGGCTGTATGATTGGACTATGCAGGATGAAGGACTGCAAAAGCGGGGCAACAGCTTCTGTCCAGTGGAAAAGGCAGAGATTCTGAAAAGCCTGCTGTATTTGTGCAAAACTAAAGCGGTTCAAGATGGCTACAGCACTGATGGTGTGTGCAGTAGGGTCAAGTGAAGGGAGATGTGGTTCTACCTAGGCCAGGAATGCGAAAGCATTAGAAATAGGAATTATTTAAAAAGGGGGCATACACCATTCCAGGTGAAGCAAAGGCTCAAATGTGGCAAGTTCATACATAACAGGGAATAATCAGATTTACTTGATGTGAAAATTTACTTGATGTGAAAATTTCATGTGACAGATATGATATGTGTATGGAGAAAGAGGGTACAATGAGACATAAATTACTTTCAAGTTAAATCCACAAATAAACCATTTTCAGTTATTTACAGAGAGCATGAAAAGTGGCAACAATGCTAACACTATTGTTTCTATGCCATCAAAACTCTCCTGCCTTCCTCTAAGGCCAGGATTTGAGGACTTTTTCTTGGGTGAGTAAGAGAAACCCAAGACCTGAACCAGGCAGTTGGTTTTGCTGCCACACCAAGAAAAAGACTAAATATCTTCAGATGTTTCACCATGTTTCCTTTGTCTAAAATGCCCTCTCTCACTTTCCCCAAATGTTGAACTTTCTTTCTCAACCTGGTTCAAATGTTGTCTTTATAGTCAAGACTCCTCTGTGACCCCTGGAAGAATGGCTCTGTCTTCGCATAGCAATTTGCTGCAGCTCCTGTAGCATTTTATTCCTACACTTACATTTCATGGTATTAAAATTAGTTGTTTACTTAGTGGAGGAGGCAGTATTTTATTTCTCTTTGCATTCATCACACCTAGCATAGTGCCTGGCTTGTGAATGCTTGCCGAGTGGGTGCATTCACACATGTAATAAACTCAGCCACTAACATGGCTGTGAGAATGAACAAACCATACTATTCTCAATTGGCCATTTCTTTCTTTCTACTGGACTTTAGAATTCCCCCGTGCTCTTCCTGGTAGTCTGTGTTCCTTCTTTTTTTTTTTAAGAGATGTTCTTCACTGATGAAAAAACTGTATTCTTTAACATATGTAAATATACAGAAAGTGTTTCTGGTGCCAAAGAATTATAATGATGAGATTCTGAGACTACATTCCCTGAGTCTCAAAAATATTCTGGAGAAACAGTCACCAACCAGAAAAGCCTGATTAATCATAAGACTCAGAAAATCATCTTTTTCAGTAAATGAACTGAAAACTGAAAGTATTTCCTAGACTAGAAAGAAGAATTTAGAAAACGATCCAAGGTGAATAGCGTCACTGGAAAGGAGACCCGGAATGTGGTTTTGGGTTTGGGCAAGGCTGACATCATGCAGAGGCCTGAGTTGTAGTCCCAGCTACTGACGTCACATAGCAACTCTGAGGTTACATCTCTACACTTGGATTATGGGTGAAGAAGGCAAACTTTAGCACCTGCTTAGTACAGCATTTCCCAAAATATGCTCCTCAGAACAGTCATTCTTCTGGATGTTTTTAGGTCTTTCTGGAGAAGAGTGTTTGGTAATCAAGTAAATTTAGGAAATGTTGATTGAAATGTTGATGAAACAAGTTTCTTTATTATAAGACTACTCAGAACCTTTTGATATTAATGTATATTGTGAACCTCCAAGAAGAAAATATAGTTTGCATCACTTCCCAAACACATTTGGCCATGAGAATCTTCTTTTCATGATTTATTAAGGAGCCAATGTTCTACCAACGACACTTCGGGAAATTACTGAATTAGTTATTATCTTCAAGGAAAAAAAACACTGACCTGGAAACTAGCTTTCAGGCTCTGACATTGTCAAACTATGCAGTTTACCAACATAATCTCTGGATCTTAGTTTCTACATCTTAGTTCAGAAGGTCAGATTAAAAAAAAGAAGGAGGTCAGATTAGATGAACTCAAAGATTATATCTAGCTCTTAAAATCTACTATATTCTAAAATAAAAAAGACCAAAAGCACAAAACTATGATCTAAGAAATGACTATCTCATTCAGGAGTAAAGGCCAAGGGTAGGACTCTCGAAGGCCACATGTCCATGTAAAATTCAAGAGCAGAAGAGACCAGCACTGGAAGAGATGCCCCAGCACACCTATATTAGAGAGAGAGAAGTGGGAAGTGGGCTGTAGGAGTACCTGCAGATCTCATCAGGTTTAAAAGAAGTGCCAATACATATGTGCCTTGGGCTAAGAGTTTGATTATTTATGAAGCATATGAAACATCTTTCCTATCTGTAAAATAAAAAGTTGGATCAGATCATTTCTAAGTTCCTTTTCAGTACTAATATTCTATAAGAATATTAGATAATATAAGACACATAATATAAGAATATTACAGATATTAAAATGCCTCTACAATAGTATTACATTAGTAACACAGGTTTTCCCTTTTGGAGAGTATTTGCATTTTATAAGAGGCAGCTGTTAGGTAATGAAAATGATACAGGATTTGAGGACAGAAGGTCTGGGTTTCATTATCAGTTCTGCTGTATGCTAGAAACTCCTCTTCTGTGGTCTTAGTTTTCTTCACATGGAAAAGAGGGATTAAAAACATTCACACTAACACCCAAAGAACAAATAATCCAATCAAGAAATGGGCAGAGGACATGAACAGACATTTCTGCAAAGAAGACATCCAGATGGCCAACAGACACATGAAAAAGTGCTCCATATCACTGGGCATCAGGGAAATACAAATCAAAACCACAATGAGATACCACCTCACACCAGTCAGAATGGCTAAAATGAACAAGTCAGGAAATGACAGATGCTGGCGAGGATGTGGAGAAAGGGGAACCCTCCTACACTGTTGGTGGGAATGCAAGCTGGTGCAACCACTCTGGAAAACAGCATGGAGGTTCCTCAAAAAATTGAAAATAGAGCTACCTTATGACCCAGCAATTGCACTACTGGGTATCTATCCTAAAGATACAAACGTAGTGATCCAAAGGGGCACGTGTACCCGAATGTTTATAGCAGCAATGTCCACAATAGCCAAGTTATGGAAAGAACCTAGATGTCCATCAACAGATGAATGGATAAAGAAGATGTGGTATATATATACGATGGAATACTATGCAGCCATCAAAAGAAATGAAATCTTACCATTTGCGACGACATGGATGGAACTAGAGCGTATTATGCTTAGCGAAATAAGTCAACTGGAGAAAGACAACTACCACATGATCTCCCTGATATGAGGAAGTGGAGATGCAACGGGGGTGGGAGTTAAGGTGGTAGGAAAAGTAAAAATGAAAGAAGATGGGATCGGGAGGGAGAAAAACCAAAAGAGACACTTAATGTCATAAAACAAACTGAGGGGGGTGGGGGGAAGAGGGGTTGGGTGAGGGTGGTGGGGTTACATCATATGTTTAAATAAAGCTTAAATAAAGTAAAAAAAAAAAACAAAAAAAAACCATTCACACTTGTAGCATATACAAAATATCCTATCTAAGTTGAAGTGCTATGTAATTTTTATTCATTTTGGATAAGTATGGCAAACAAATCTCTGACTTGATGTTAATGTTAAAAATAACTTTTCAAATTTATTTATGTATATACCTTCCTCAGGGCTTTCTAGTGGGAAAAAAAGTCATCTGAAAAATTCTAGCCCACATTGTTATAGTGCGATTAGTGGGAACATGGAATTTTCTATACCTTTATTAGGACAAGGCTTTTGTAGAAGGTGGGAGGGTGGGGTAGATATAGAGGAGGGAGATCAGTGAGGATTTCAGAAAAAATCAAGGGATAGGAAACACTAAGACTGAAAGGCAAGGACAGTATTAACCAGTGGTGGTCCCTTCCTATCTTGGTAATTGCCCTACAACTTTTCTTCCCACATCTCCCTTCCCTGTAGACAGGCAGCCTTTGTTCTACATTCCCATGACATACAGATATATTTATTTGTATTATATTAATTTATACATTTGCTTTTTCCTTTGAGGTGTTCTTAAATCTTGTTATGGGTATTTGGTTCCTCCCTCTTCCACTCCATTAGGTAGAAACTTGTCTTCATTTTCCCTGAGTATCTACTACCTAATTCTGTACCTAATGATTCCTTAATAGAGCTTATTTTCTGACTTCCCTTAGCATGTTCCCTCCCCTGTAAGCAGATTCTGGACACTCTCAACCCCAGCTACTTGTTACTGCCTCCTACCCTGCCTGAAGAGCCCCCTGGGGCCTTAGAAGCTCCTCTCTGCCCCACCTTCCTTCTCACTTGGTCTCAGCAAGATTCTCCCAGCAGAAGCTGAAGATGCTGAAGGAGCTCTCCAGGGCATGTGCACACTCATCTGGCTTCTTATCCCCTGGAAGGCCAAAAACACAGAGGAACATGCAGCCCTGGGACAGATGACAAAGAAGGAAAAGAGAAGTTTACCTGGGGAAAGAATATGCTTGCCTCAAATGGACCAACTCCCCTGAATGAAGCCAGAGCATTCCCCCACTGCTTTTCTGTTAGGAATGTTGAGTAGGATCCATGAAATGGACACTGGGACACATCAACATGGAGATTTAAAAAAAGAAGAAATAATAAAATCTTGATTTAACTAACTCTTCAAAGAACTGAAATTTAAAACACAAGAAAAACTGATGTCAAGAACTTTTCAAAAATTCTATTTCTAGTATATAACTTGAGCTATCTACTCACATTTTTATTCACCTATAATGTCATGTATTATGATACTGCTTTTTCAAGCTTCTCAATGATCAGAAATATCTGATTATACTCCCTTGACTAAAAGAACCAAAAAAATATACTTTTGCTCTGACAAAGATTTTTCAACAAGAACTGAAAAAAAAAAAAAAAAAGGGACATGGAGAGTAATCTTTAGTTACCCTGAAAATTAAATTAACCAGAACATCCCATTCCTTAACTATTACTAGTTGAACTTTCGATGTCCTATAGCTTGTCACAAAATAAACAGCAGGGAATTTGCCTTACACATGTTTTATGTGGGGAACAAGACTATTATCCCTCACTCACCTTTAATGCTGATGCGTCAAGTTTTCTTATACTTACTTTCTCAAACATAAAGATCTGGCTTAACTGGCCACCTCCTTTCTCTATGACTGTGGAGATATACAGGGCAGCCTCCTGGATAAGACGACATAAATGCAACATCCATGCTGTCTTGTTGAACTCTAGACTGACCAAAACCATAGTCACAGTACGGAATTCGGATATGTACTCCATAGGTTGCCCTTCATCAATCTACAAAGACACAGTGAGTTATCTTGCCTGTAGCTTCAACTCTCAGTATCAAGTGTAAGCATATGAATTCTATATTCCATGATGAATATGAGAAAATAACTTACAAATGTCGGACACAAAACTTAAAATTCAGGTTTGAGAGGTATAGATGTACAAACCAGTACACCTGGAATTAAAACTGTTTGACTTTAAACCTAATTCACTGATGAAATTTGCCATGCTTTGATGTTTTCTCTTTATGAGTTAGTTTGATATGCCCATTCTATTAGTCATTATATCACTTACTAAGGGATTCATATAGATTCATATATACATAATCGATCAACACATATTTACCAAGCATATACCCTCTACCCTGTTTACAATGTACTCGTTTCTTGAAGGACAAACTGAAAAACAGATATGCCTCCCATTTGCTAGAACTGAGAAATCTGAAATTATGACATGTCATCACAGGAATTGGTACAGATGGGGAAACCTGCCGGCATTACAACGGAGAGCAGGAGATGAAGATGAACTGGATTAGTAGGAAAAGATCACATATAAATATACCCCTGTCAACATAAACACACACACAGTCTACACGATGACTCAAGAACTAGGAAATAACCTTCTTCAAAAGGTTTTTCATTATGTGCTTTCGCAGGGTTTGTTCAAGCGCAGAGTCTGGATCCAACTCCAGGGCAGTTCTTAGAGTATCTGAGAAAAGGAAAACAAATTGTCTCCAGCCATATGCAAAATTTATCTTTGAAATTTTGGGCTTCGGAAGAAAGGACCAAGTAACTTACCAGCACTTGTCCGGTAATGTGGCAGGTAATCAAGGCACTTGTCAAAATGCTCATCAAAATCAAATGGGTCAATGATCCGCATATCTCTTAACTACAGAAAGGAAACTGTTCAATTGTATGACCACCAACCAACTGCATTACTGTTGGTCCCTTAACAGAGGGGCTAAGGATGCCATTTCCCTTGTTGATCATGTATCTTTCCAGCCTCATTGTTCTGCCTTGTCTAACTTCCTGGGAAGATATCCCCCACCTCCCTCCAAAATAGAGTTCCAATGGTTGTTGGTTTGGTCAAGCCATATGCAACCACCACCACAGCACTGCCCTGGCAGTAGGAAGAAGGCCTTTTCAGGTAGTGCAGTGGATGGGACCAGCCTCCTACCTTCACAGCTTCATCCTCCCTCATGATTTCCACTTCAAACATGTACTGCTCACAGAGCTTCCAGCAGTTCCAGGACAAGACAATCTCATTTGCCTGAGCCAAACGCTGAGCCACCTGGACATCATCCACATCCCGCCCAATCACCAAGAGGTACTGTCGCTGCTCATCTCCAACAATAACCTGGGAAATCCGACCTGCAGATAGACCTATCCAGAAAAAAGGAGACAAGTGGTGAATAGTCAAACTCAACTGGAAAACTATGCAAAGGGTGGGGTTAGAATTCTCACATTACTCTATGCATCAGGCCAATCTTGTTATTGCAAAAATATTAGGTGAGCTTACCTTCAAAAATACTACTTTGCCCCAGATTTCCTTCTATCATAAACATACCCAGAGACATTCAAACAAACTTGGGTTGTGTGGAAGAAGAAGCAAGAGATCCTATGCCTCTAAGATTTCTCTCTTTAAAATTGTTCTTCTAATAAACAACCAGGTGGTGAGAGACCTAATGGTTATGCTAAGAAACTCCTGCCACAGTGACTATACCACCTCCTCAGTGTATAATGAAGGCTAAGTGATTTTACCAGATAAAATACCAATCAGCATTTTACCATACTTGGGCTTTGCCATGTACTTGGATTCTATCTCCTGTTTTTCTTATCCTGAGTCATTTCTTACTGCTAATATTGCTAAAAAAAACTGGTTTGCTTGCCAGGGGAAAAAGGACTATATCCGAATTAAGCCTGCCCTTAGTAAAGTTACCCAATCCAAGTTAAAAACAAAGGGAAAGTAATTTTTATTTAAAGAATTGCAGGGACGCCTGGGTGGCTCAGAGGGTTAAGCCTCTGCCTTTGGCTCAGGTCATGATCTCAGGGTCCTGGGATGGAGTCCTGCATCAGGTTCTCTGCTCAGCGGGGAGCCTGCTTCTCCACCCCCTCTCTCTGCCTGCCTCTTTGCCTACTTGTGATCTCTCTCTGTGTCAAATAAATAAATAAAATCTTTAAAAAAAAAAAAAAGAATTGCAGAGACACATACTTTTGGCCAAGATGGATTAACAGGTGGTATATTTACCATAATTCCCAGAACAATGAAGAAACTAGAAAAAACACACAAAGTAACAGTTTTCAAGATATTGGGCATCAGGTAATAAAGGATAATGATACCTGAGAGATGGGAAACAAACAAGACGAACCCTTTCGTACCCTAGTTAACTGCATGGAAGAGTTTCCAGGACTTCTCAGGGAGGGGAGGCCCAGGTATAGTCCAGAGGACTCCTCAAGTTGAGGAAACAGAGCTAAGATCTGAGGAGGCCAATCTGGCTAGAGTTTGCAGGGCATTGTGAGTACTGGAGAGAAGTGTAGAGAGAGAGAGAATTCCAGAGAATTGTACCAGATCCTTACAAGTCTTTAGCTGAGTACTGAGAACTAGTAAGTACATTAATGTCAGCAAATTACCTGAAACCAGGGAAAGAACCACCTGAAGAGTTTAGAAGGAACAATCCCCAATATCACACAGGGCTGGCAATAGTCCCTATTCCCACTAGCCAGAGTGTCAAACTTAATAATTCACAGGACATAGGTACAGTACTCAGAAGAGGTTTGCCTTCAGAATGGGGGCAAAATCAGCCCTAGACTAAACGCTGCTGTGGTCCCAGCGAAGTTTAAAAGCAAAACCTGAAAAAAGTCAAGCTAACCACACCTCAGAAGTATGCACAAGAATATTTATAAATATTCCAACAAGGTTAAATTCACAGTGTCTGGCACCCACCCCAAAATAACCAGGCATGCAAAGAAGAAGGAAAATATGATCCACAATGAGGAGAAAAATCAATCAATCAAGCCCAATCCAGAATAACGCAGATGACAGAATTAGTAAATAAGATTGAAAGTTATAACTATATTCAAGAACCTAGAAAATGAGTAAATAGAGATTATATATATATATAAAAAAAGCCTCTGTATGGTTGAAAACACAGCAATAGAAACTATCCAAAACGAAACACAAGGAGGAAAAAAGAAAAAATGAACACAGTATCAGTGACTTTTCAAGTCATTTCAATGACAATTTCAAGCAGCCTAATATGTGTGTAATTGGATAGAGGAGGTGGGAGAGAAAAAAATTACTTAGAAAAATAATGGCAGAACATTTTCTAAATTCGATAAAACCCCAAACCCTATAGATGCAGAATTTCAATGAACTGCAAGCACAAGTGAAGAAAACTATACCAAGGGACATCATAATCAGATTACCCAAAACCAGTGATAAAGAAAAACCCTAACAGCAGCCAGAGGGGGTGGAAAAGACATTATATAAAAACAAAGATAAAGATGGGGTGCCTGGGTGGCTCAGTGGGTTAAAGCCTCTGCCTTTGGCTCAGGTCATGATCCCAGGGTCCTGGGATCGAGCCCTGCATTGGGCTCTTTGTGCTGTATGGGGCCTGCTTCCTCCTCACTCTCTGCCTGCCTCTCTGCCTACTTGTGATCTCTGTCTGTCAAATAAATAAGTAAAATCTTTAAAAAATTTTTTTTAAAAACAAAGATAAAGATGAAAGCAGATTCCCTTTTGACATATTCTTCTGTCCCCTCATTCTGCCTAACTCTCTGTGTCTGTTCCTATGTGTTAAGAAAGTCAGCTACATATTCTGCTCTTGAAAGTAGCGGGCAGGATGTGCACTTTTAATTAGTGGCACTGGTCCTCCTCCACAGGGCATGTGTAGCTGCTTCAGAGGCCAGAGGATCTGGGCATTCTGGACAGCATGCAAGGGCCGGGTGTGTAATTTTAACGTGTGTGCATCCCCCATGGGAGGTCAGGAGATACGGTGTTGGCAGGGATTGTCCGGGTCTTCTCGGGGAGAGGATCCACAGCACTAGGACTGAGGCAGGTCTGGCTGGAGGGGACAGGGCATAGTATGAGCAAACCCATAGGTAGTGGTGTGTTTATGATGAGGGGCAGGTGAGGGAAATGGCACGTGCCAGCTCCTTTGTTCCTGGAGAGTCCCTCAGAGAACTCTGAGATTAGTAACTAACTCTCCTTCCCATATGCTACAGGCACCTTTCAAACTTCTGCTTCCAAGCTGTATCTCGGCACACCATTTTCTGTGCTGTCTTTTTAAGGGCAGAGGCTCAGCTTCCTATCACTAGCTGAGCTCTCAGAATCAAGCCCACTGTTTTTTAAAGTTCCAGGCTTTAAGTCCCATTGGTAATAAGTACTCTTGTTACTTCTCCCTCTCCATCTGCCTGTTGCTCCCCTGCTTGTGCTGTCAAATAAATAAATATTAAAAAAAGATGATATGCCATACACACACACACACACACATACGCATACAATGGAATATTATTCAGCCATAAAAAATGAAGTCTTGCCATTTGAAACAACATGGATGGAGCTAAGAGTACTATGTTAAAGGAAATAAGTCAGAGAAAGACAAATACCATATGATTTCACACCTATGTGGAATTTAATAAACAAATGAACAAAGGGGGAAAAAAGAAAGAGGCAAACCAAGAAACAGATTCTTAACTATAGAGAACAAACTGATGGTGATGATGGGGGGTGGGAATGGGTGAAATAGGTGGTGGGGATTAAGGAGGGCACTTGTGATGAGCACTGGGTGATGTAAGAAATTGTTGAATCACTGTATTGTACACCTGAAGCTAATATAACAGTTTTTCCTCTAATAGGTAACTTTTATTAGTTTCTTATATATCTTTCCAGTGTTTCTTTATACAAATAGGAACAAACAAGAAAAATTCTTATTTTTCATCTTTATATACAAGGTAGCATACCACAGTGCTTTGCATCTTGCTTTTTCTCAACTATATTTTGAAGCTATATCAGAATATCTTTTTAAAGTTGCAGAAAATCTCATTGAGTAGACTTACTGTTTATTTAAACAGTCTCCTTTAAATAGTTTTATTAAAAACCATATTGCAATAAAAAATCATGTACCTATAACATTTCACACATACTCAGGTATACCTATAGGATAAATATTTAGAAGTGGGATTGCTAGGTTGAAGAATAAATGCATTTGGAATCTCAACACATTACCAAAATTATTCTTCATAGAAGTTGTACTGCCGTTGACTCCTACTAGCAGTGTGTATGGAGTGTTTATTCCTCATTGCTTCAGCAACAGTGTGTTCAGGATTTGAATTTTTGTTATCTATAGGTGAGAAATAATCTCAATGTACTTTCAGCTGGCATTTTTCTTATTATGAAATTGAACATTTTTTCACATGTTAAAAGAGATGTATTTGTCTATGTACTATTTATTCATGTCCTTTCCCATCTCTTAAAATGTTAGCCTTTTGTTGATTTCTACGTATTCTATTTCTAATATTTACCCTTTGTGTATATAAGTTTTAGATTTTTTTTCAGGTTGTCATTTATATTTTGAATTTTTAGAGTTTTTTTGTTTTTTTGTTTTTTTTTAAATTTATCACTCTTTTAGTAGCTACTACCTATCTTTAGCTGTAGGTCCTGGCCTTCTCTAGTATGGTAGATACCAAATTTCTCTTGTATCTCCAGACTGCATTTTGCCACCAGGGTAATGATGTCACTGAGTTGATTCTGTTTCACTGTCCAGAGTGCCAGGAGCACATTTCCTGCAGACACACAAGACAGGATGACAAGGATCAAATATCTGGATTCATCAGATCTGGGCAAAGTCCCCAATAACGCAGAAGATATCATGCAAGGTGTCAGGCAAGGTTCTTTGGCCCTATACATTAAGCTTGGTTAAAATACTGCCTTAGAGCCTCAAAACCACTCATCGTATAAAAAACAAGACAAGGCAGAAGCTGAAACGTTCCTATAGTTTAAGAATATTTTTGAAAATCTTCCCTCCACCAGTATACTAACAGAATGGGAGGGGCACTAAGAGGTTCATAAAATGTAGGTTCATGTTCAAATCTAATTTCAAGGGTGGGTTAATTAAGTTTAAGTTTAAAAAAAGAGGCTGACTCTGGCATACAGCTTCAATGATCCTGAGAGTTCTTCAAATAGGAGATTTTGCCTCCTCCCTATCTTACACATAGCTTTTGCTCCAAGGACTAAGTTTCTCATTAGTTTTCTCATGCAACTAAGTGCTCTATAGGCACTTATTTGTCTGTCATTCAATTAAGCAAAATGTAAAGCACGTTTGAACTTAATACGGGCAAGGTTTTTCTACTAGACAGAAAGAATCTTTAATGCAGTGACTGTGTCTTCTTCATTTTGTTTCCCCAGGGCCAAGTACATATTAAATAATAAAACAATGCTGAATAAAAAAAAATGCCAAATTCCACCTAAATGAAGTCTTCCTCACTTGTAGTCCTTTAAATATTCAGAAAAACGGAAAAATACCTGTGATATTTAGGATATCTCCTCCAAAACACAGAACATCTGAAATCAAGTAAAAGAGAGAGGAAAATGCATCAAAATCAGATATACTATATCATGGCAGAATTATATATGATTAGAAGAATGGCCTACTGAGTTTTTCCTCATATCTTCTCTGGTCTGTTTGTTCCCTCCAAGGGACTCTTCCCTTTCCCTTATCTTTTCCCCAAATCTGTCTGTATCTATATCCATCTTCTTGAAAATGAAAGAAATACTGTTGTTCTCTTCAAAGTCACTCCCCTGGACTCTGGATCCTAGCCCCTTCTACTCTTTTAAGAACTCCACTCCCTCCCTTATCTCCTTTCCACTAGATCATTTCCATTAATATCTTTAAAAATGAAAACAAAACACAACAAAATTTACCCACCTATTCTTGATTCTACCTTTTCTTGCTATTAACTCCAATGTTCTGCTTCATCTCCAGCAAAAAAATTCTCCAAAGTGTTGGCCATATACAATTTGCTCCTTATATCCTATTCACTCTTGAACTTTTTTCTCTACCATTCTCTTTTCCACTTTCTCCCATCTAACTTCCAATTCCACTACTTCAATAAAATTTATCATTGTTTTGAAATAAGATATAAACATTCAAAGTAAAAATTAAAATTAGTTTTCCCCCTTTCTGAACATTGAGTCAACAGGATGTGAAACTGAGTAAAATGGGAGATACAGGCAAAATCTAGCTTGTTAGTTGCAAGAAAGAAGAAATAAAAGCCTGCTTCTCCCTCTCCTCCCGGCTCATGCTGTCTTTTGCTATCTCTCTCTCAAATAAACAAAAATCTTAAGAAAAATAACATGAGGCAGGAATAAATCAATGAATGAACAATGAGTAACACTAAATGAATAACCCTTTGGTATCTTTTCAAGTAACCCAGACCCCCTCCTATTACAAACCCTCAGGAGCCCAGCACCACACCTCCTGACTTCCCTACAATAGTCACTCACGCTCCACGATGTCACTAATGTAATAACTGAAGATGTGGGCCAGTTTGTCCATGTCATGTTCCGACTTGCAGGTCAGGCTGAACCTATCCATTAATGCTGTAAACCCTAGCCGACAAAACAAAAATTACGTTAGCGGCAAATCCTGAACTTTTAGGCTCTATTCCCTACACGCATCAGGCCAGTGTAAAGAAGCAGATCTCCTCCAGTTGAGTAATTGCATGATCCTTTAACAAGTGTTGATATTCGGGGCCAGGCTGGTTGCTGCCGCCTCTGAGAATCCAGAGAGCCACACCCCATTCGTTTCCAGGAGCTGCAGATGAAGATTCACCCACAAGCACCCCCTTTCATCTCTAGCCTGTTACCCCGTTTCTGCCATGCCCTCTTTAAGCTCTGGCCAAGGAGAAATGGGATTTCTTCCCCACGTGAGGGACGGAGAGACCAATGACGAGGGGGATGGATTAAAGCTTTATGGACAACTCAGATGGTGAGCTCTTCGAGGTCAGGCACCTTCAGATCACTCATCTTCAGATCCATGACACAAAACTCCACAGTATTTGTTAAGTGAGCGACTCTCGAAGTAGCTGCTGGATCTCTAATTCCTAGAGTAGTGGCCGGCACACACTTAGGGACCCAAAGAAGAAATTAATTGAGCGAAAGAAAGAACTGGCTGAAGCGGTATGCGTACTGGGAGAAAACTTAGGTTCAAAGCCAGCCGAGTGGCCCCGCAAAAATCCTTTCCCGTTTCTGAGTCTCCTTTCAGGTCTGAAGTGAACTCTAGGGCCATGCCAGACCATTCCGGAAGGAGTCCTCCCGCTCTGAAACTGACCCTCCAGGTTTCCCGAGGCGGCGGCGGCGAGCAGTTAAGCCGCGCCTTTGTTTGCCCCGGGGCCAGGCCCGTAACCGCCGACGCCTCTCGGAGCCCGGCTCCAACGGCCGCCCCTCAGGGAGGGCAGGAGAGCGATGCGCCTCCCCTCACCCGTCACGTGGACGCCAAGGAGGACGCCCTGGGCTGTGGCGAGCTCGTGTTCCGATCCCCGGGGCTTCCTGAACACCAGAAGGTCGGGAAGCAGCGCCGCCAACCGGGCCTCTACCGGCCAGAGAGGCGACGCCGCCACCTGCTCGCCGGTCGCCATGGCGGCGGCGGGGGTGCCCGCCAAGCTACCGGAAACAGGGGTCCTCCGGGTAGCAGCCAATCCACAATGACGGCCTTGGCGGGTCCCTTGCACCAACCAATCAGTGTGGGCCTTCTTGGGGGCGGTGCCAATCGGGGTGGCCAGGGCCCCGCCCCACACCGCCCCCTGCACCCCAGCTCTTGACCTCTAGGAGGTAGAGAAGCAGCAGACTTGGAGGGGACCAGCGCGTTCTAGACGTGATTAAGATGACGCTTAAAAATCTGGGACCGTGAGCATGCTTCTGCAGTAAGACAGATTATCTCTGTCAATAGAGGGGTCTTCTATCATCAGAGTGGAATGCTGGCTCACCTTTGAATTTCTAAGGGCAGTATTCCGTTAGCAACCTCAGTAAGGTCTTTAAATTTCACACCCTTAGGTTAAGGCTATATAATTGTCACTGCCTTAACTGTTAGAGAATTTCTTCTGTTTCTCTTATCTGCCAGGACAGGTCTATAGGGTGTCTCCTGAGAGTGCTCCTGGGGTTGCTTTGCTCTAGATCCAGCTTCTGGTTCCGTGTGTGGTAAAGGCCTATCTGAGGTTGCCCGTCAGTCGCTCAGATTCTTGGGAGAATTCACATTAGTAACAGGATGAGTGTGTTGTGGATTTTTAACAATCAGGAAAGCATCCGTGTTTTTTCTGCAGAAATAAAAAAAAAATTAAAAATTACAGCTTCACCATCTTTAGTTATACAAGACCCAATCAGTGCTGTTTCGGTGATAACTGATGTGAAAATGTTGGGGTTTGGGAGCAAATAGCTAAGAAAGAATTCTTGAAGCATCTTCCGTGAAAAACAGTTGGTTTTATTAAAGCACAGGGACAGGACCCTGGGCAGAAAGAGCTGCACTGAGTAGTGAGCATGGCTGATTATATCCTTGCAAGTTGGTAGGGCGTTAGGGATAGTGTAGTAAAGAATTTGGAAACAAGGTTTCCAGGATCTTGAGGGGCCATTTATTACCCTATACTAAAATCTTAGTCATGAAACCCTTCAGATGTTTTATCAGTGGGCCATATGCTTGGAGGATGATTGCCAACATATATTTTGGGGAGTAGAGATAAAGAAAGCTTCCAGATGAATTTTTTTTTTTTTTTTTTATGTTAAAGGAAATTCTGGAGGACAGGCTAATGTCAAGCCAAGGTTGCCTTTTGATCTTAGCAAGGTATTAACATGTAGGCAGCTGAGGAGGAAGGTCACTCTGCCTTTCTCAAGTACTGGTCAATGGACTGTAAGTTGTAAGGAAATTTAATTTTTTTTCCATATTTCTTTTACCTTGGCTCTCCCGGGACATCAATAACTGAAAAGCTTATTTTGCTTGTGGAATTACTTCATCAAATTTTGGTTAACACTTCCAGTAGTGAAACAATATACAATCAGTGCCCAAGTGCAGAGAATACCTCCTTAGCAGGAGGACAGGCCAAAAGGGAAGAAAAGAAGAGTAAGGAGAGACATACAACTAAGAGGCCTAGACACTGCAAATTTGACACTGTCTATAGAGCTCTCACGTCTGTCTATAAAGATCACAATTTCAACATTATAAACACAACCTAGAACCTAAGAAATGTGAAAATTCAAAAATCCCTTTTTAGTATTTTTACAAATTTATTTTAAAAAATAACAATTGCAATGACATCAATGATCGATCATCTGTATTCCCCCTATTGCTGGGAGAAAAACCTATATTGTTGAGTCCCAAAGGAAAATCAAGACATTATTAACAGGCACCCAACAGCCAGAAAAAGCTCTGTTGGTCCAGTGGTATAGACACTGACATATGTTCAATGTACCAGTGCAATTAAAATATATACATTTACAATTATCTTGCCAAAAAGAGCACTCAAGAAGTGAAATAACTATGCATTAAACCAATTATTCACTCATCCATTCACTCTCTGCGTCTATGAAGTCATCACTACAGTCACAAGGGCAAATAAAAGAACTAGTAACAAAGAAAAAAAAATCCAAACCTCAAACCCCCCACTTTGTGGGTTATTATGATGTGCTAAAATGGCCACAATAAAAGGGCCATGAGCTATCTGAAATGCAGTGACAAAATGACAACTGAAGCATTTCTTTTAAACAAAACACAACTCAAACTTGCGGAAAAAAATTCTGCAACAATATGAGGTTGATATTACTATGTACAAACTTATAGACACAAATAAATAGCATTTTAGAACTGCTGTTGGCTTAGATCTGTTGGCTTAGATCTTTCTGACCTCTGTATCTTAAAGACTCCTAAACAAATCAAGGGTAGAAACTCCTCATTGCTTTTAGTGAACTATCATCCAAAAATCTTGGGGTTTATTGAATAAAATCAACATCTGAAACTTAAGTAAAGAGCCAGAAGTTTCTAGTGAGCCTATCAAAGGGTTTGGTCTTTCCTGATATCTGGAAGCCAGGATGGATGACTACAGATACCAGGGACTAGAGATTTTACTTCCTGCTTTCTTTGCATAGCTCTGTTCCTTTTTCCACCATTGTAATTATTTCCCTTCATGATGTTTTCTTCAGAGGGCTTATTTTCCTTCTTAATACAATTAGAGTAATAAAATCAAAGGAAGTGTCAATTCTTACTCTTGGTATTTAAATCAAAACCAAATGATCTTTAAAGAATTAGGCCTTCCTTGTTTCTAGACAAGGCAGCAACTCTTTTCTCAAATATCATCTTAGTTTTCCCCAGGCTCAACATCTAGAAATAAAATTATAATAGAATAGAAAATTTCTGAGGTACAGTCCTTCTGGGAACTTGTAGCCCAATTCTTGACCCTGCCAGCAACGCCACTACCAGTCGGCAGCTTATCCCCAGAATG
>ML093229.1:35004-51159 GCA_003697995.1 Taxidea taxus jeffersonii
TAAGCTGGAATATATCCAGGAGAGTGTGATTGAACAATGCTCTCCAGACAGAAACTGTCAAAGAGCTGTTCTCAGACTTCTCCCTTTCCATGCTTGTTAAAAGGGTATAGTATTAATAATTGTGAATTACTCTTTTCACTTAATGATCCATCCCTGGCATCCATCCACTGGAGAATCATGCTATGTGACAACACATGGGTATATATACTACTCTCTCTTCTGCTGGACTACAGCATGTGTGAACCCTTTTCTTCCCCAAATGCTGTCACAAAGCCTATGATTGAAAATCTCTAGGGACACCTGGGTAACTCAGTCATTTGAGCACCCAACTCTTGATCTCAGCTCAGGTCTTGATCTCAGGGATGGGAGTTTAAGCCCTGCATTGGACACCATGCTGGGTGTGGAGACTACTTTAAAAAAAAAAAAATCTAGTTTGGCTCTCTATTTAGGAGTTATTACAAATGTCCTCAGCACTTCAGCACAGAAGTTGTATGGTTTTGTTCTCTACTTAGGAAAGGCAGTTTCAAGGTCCAATACCCTCTAAATTGTCTTATAAGTAGTAGAAGCAAAAACTATGGTCCAGATAATCTATCACCAGACAGACAAAAAGACCACAACTTGCCAAAGCTTTAAAAAAAAAAGAGAGTTTCAGGAATTTATACTTTTAGTGCTTGAGTCTTTTGTCATTCTATCCCCAGAATTAGCTTTTCTTGGTTGGAGTCCAAAAATACCAACCTATTATCTGGTAGACAGAGATTCCTATTATTACCACAGATTAGATGACTATATCTCAGACAATTTATTGTTTCCATATCATGAGATGGAACTTCCTTGCCTGGAAGCCACCTCTGAATACAAAGTGTCCAGTGAGTCAGCCTGAGATCCCCCATCAGAGGGATGGATGCTGCTTAGATTCCATGGGAAGGAGTGGGCATCGGCTTCCCTGATTTCAGTCTTGGTTGAGAAGGTTGTTCTCCCTTGCTAAGATGGCTGGCTGGCTTCAGAAGCCAATGTAAGTGCTGTGTGTGCACTTATGTGCACAGGTCCCTTACATCATCCTAATCCATGAAATGTCAATGTCATCAACAGTCTGAAATAGGTCCTGTCTGAAAGGGCGAGACAAAGGCTTGCGACCTCAATTTGCCAGACATTGCTGCAATTATAATACTGAGCCACTTATTAAAAACTAAGTGGTTTGTCCTGTAGAAAAGGGCAGCACATAATCGTCAGTGTCCCATTGGAAGAGGTGATCAATTTCCTGGAACAGTGGGAAACAACAGCGAGGAACATGACCTTGATCTGCTCCATCACATGGCCTGGGGTTAGGACACTCGGATGATCTGTGTCATTGCCTCTTCATCTGCTTGGTTTGGATCCTAGAGACAAACCGTAATAGTGATTAAAATCCTTTGCGAAAGTAATATGGAACTCAAGGCTCTCACTTCTCATCACCAAGGGGAATACACAGAATTTTGCTAAGTAAACCAAAGGCCATGAATGCATCTAAGTTTACCTACATGGATTAAAATGCAGCTTCATAAGGAAAGAAGAGGTAACAAACCTCTGTGTAAAAGGACTGTTAAGTCTGGCCTGGAATTCTACTTCCAAACACTCCAGAGTTGACACTATATCTCTTTCCTACGAGAACCCGAGAACTCGTGTTTTACCTTTCAAGTTTAAGGGTCTTTAAGTGGCCAAGAGAAACCATGTCATGTTGTATTTTTGTGCCATGATTTTCTGATCATCATATTTAAATACTAAGCACTTAGCAGGGCTGGAAAGGACACTGACATTTGTGTTAATGCACTCATTTAGTAGATAAACCTGAAGCCTGGATGGATAAAGTGATTTGCCTGGACTAGAGTAAGAAAGCTAGTCAGCAGCCCAGCAAGAACTAATGTCTAAATCTCTTGGTTCTCATTTCACTATTTCTTAACTATTTCCCTTTTCTTTTCACTAAATTCTGCCTGCCCCTTCTCACTTAAAACCTGCAGTGTTAAGACAACGATCAGTCTTGGAAGCTTTTTGCAACACTCCACAATAACCGCCTTCAGTTTCTCCACACCAAGGCTCTGAAGCATCAACTGACATGATCTAAGAAAAAGCTAAAAGATTTCTGGAGGGGGCAGGACTGCAGTGGGTCTTGGAACAATGAGTAAGAATAATAACCAGCATTAACTTAGCCCTCACCATGCACCAGATAATGTGCTAAGCAGGTGCCCCATATGGCTTACTGTATGAAATCCCCACAACGGTCCTATGAAGTATCAACAGCAGCCTACTTTACAGGTGAAAGAACTCTGGCCAAAGGAGCCTAAGTAGCTTGACCAAGGTCCTACTGCTAGCACACACAATCAGGAGTTCCTGGCATAATGCCCATAGATGGCACTCTATAGCCACACATTGCATGAATGAATGAGAAAGGAGGGGCTCCCAGACTACAGGAAGGAATTAACAGCACTGAAAGGAGTCTGCTCCTGTGTGGAAATACTGAGGATTCCCAGTTGGGCACTGAAAGAGGTGAGGAGGCCAAGTTGCTTAGATGTCATACAGAAAGTATGGGATCTGATGCAGTAGAAAATAAAAACCAGCATGCATCCTTGAGCAGGGGACCGACATGGTTAAAAAAGCACTACCTTCTTAAGACTGATTTGGCAGTAGTACAGGTGGGACGCCAACAGCCACATAGAATAAAGTAGCAGGAAATGGGAGGAACCATGAATTTAACACACATTTACTGAGTGCTTGTTCTGGACTGGGTATTATCCTAAGTCCAATCAATACAACAGAGAACAAACAATCCTCTACTCTCTACACAGCTTACAGTCTAGTGAAGGAGATGTTGACTGCACAATGACACAAATAAAACAAGTTGATTGTTATGATGCTCAAAAGAAGAGGAAGATGTGAAAAAATAATGAGATGGAAGAGACCTACTCAGGCTCCAGCCTCAGATTTAAACCAAGACAGTCAGGCTTTATAATTAGCTATTTTCAAGACAAAGGTCCTATGGCAGGACAGATCAATGAACAGGAGGAAATGAAGCCAGATGTATGCAGGAGCTCCATCGCACACATGCTTTTTTGGCCATGATAAGCACTCTGAATTTTAGTCTAAGGGCAAGTGGGAAATGGCAGGAGTGGAAGGGTTTAAGCAGGACAGTGATGTGAGATGACACACATTTTAAGAAGACCACACAAAGGTGTGAAGAATGGACTAGAGGAGCACAAGAATGGAAGAAAAGACACCAGCAGGCAGCTATTACATGAACTGAAGCAAAAAAAGGATTTCTTCAGGCTGATGGCAGCTGGAAGGGATAAAAATGTTGTTAACTAATTCAGATTATTATTTTAGAGGTAAAAACAAGAAGACTTTTTCAAGAACTGGACAATTTAAGCTTCAGCAACCGGGTGGATGGAGAGGTCATTTACTGAATGGTTTAGGGATAAAAAATAAAATAAAAATCAAGAGTTCTCTTTTGGATATATTGACTCAGAAATGCTGATAAGTACAATCAGTAGAATCAGAGGTAAGAACCAGTGAAGTACAGCAGTTACAATAAGTTCTGGAGTTGCACCGGGTTTGAATTTCAAGTGCACCATTTTATTAAGTATTTTACCTTGGGCAAACTACTTAACCTCTCTAAACCTCAGGTTCAACTGTAAAATGGAAATAAGAATTCTTACCTCATGGGGCTTGAGGCTGCTCTAAAGAGTCAATGAAAAAAAAAGTTCTTACAAAAATGCTTCATGTAATGGCTGGCACGTAGCAGTTAAGTGTTACCTGCTGATGATCGTGCTATTACACTAGGAGACAATAAACTTTTTCTTCTAAAATCAAGAAAAATGAGAATTATAAGAAGGAATTAATAGGAGTAACTGGCAAAGATGAGGAGGAAGAAAGGGCACACGACTGGACACCTTTAGTACTTTAAGGCAAAAAGGAATCTGAGAGAGACAACACTGCATTCAACTTAGAGAATATAGTTAGTCTCTGGTGTGAAAGTAAAAAGAGGACTCTGAATGCTCTTCCCAAGAAAATACAAGGCAAAAAGAGAAGAATGAAACGTATTATCTACTTACCTGCATATGGGGACTATCCTTTTCCTTTGGAGAGAAAAACCGTCCACCTTCACCCCGCTTCCGAGCCATGGCATGACGGTGCCGAGACTCGTGCAGGTATTTCTAAAACCAGAGAAATAAAGGTGGAAGCATCACAGTTATCTCATGCACAGATTCTATTCTCTGAAGTTCAGGAGAGGTGTCATCAGAGCCGCCAGGGGAAATTATGACCTTGAATTATAGAGAGAGCTTTGGAGGAAAACACTGGCAGCAGCTGACCATATATTAACTCTCATAAAGACATGAATATTAAATGAATAATAAAGAAAAAAGATTTCCCAAAGGTGTAGCAACAATCTCTATCTACCCTTTCCCATACACATCCTCTCCTTCACCTCATTAACAGCCCAAATTTTAGTTGAGATGTCTGCTCAGTAAAAAAAAAAAAAAAACAACAAAAACCAAAACCCTGCATTTCCCTGCCTTGCGTGCAGGCTTAAGTGTGGCCATGTAGTTAAGTTATGGCTAATGAGATGTATGGAGCTTCTTCAAAGTTTCCTTGAGAAAGAGTGCCTTTCTTGTTCCCTTTCTACCTAGGCCGGAGCCCAAGCAGTGATCCTGGACTATGACTGGCACACTAAAGCTATCAGAACACTGAGACCGGAGAGAGCATCATGAGGACTGTGGAAATGGACTACCAGCCCAGAACAATTTCTCTCTGGATTTCTCTTAAGGAAAAAATAAACTCTTGTAAGCCCCTGTTACTGTTTTGTTATGGTAGCTGCGGCCACACAGAGCAATGACAAATGCTAACTTATATAAAGCTAATAGCTATTTACTTTCAATTGTTCAGCAGGTACTTAAGGAAACAAACCATGTAAAAGGTAATTCCAAAAGGAGAACACTGCCCTTTCTCTTCCTTCTTTCAATGTCATACACACCCTTCTTTCCTTTGGGATTTTTCCTTCTGCCTCTAGTTTAGCCCGGGCTTGCCTCCTCTTTAATATACGGTGGTACTGTTTGGCATTCACATAGAGAGGCTCTTCTTCGAGCATCTCTGCCCCAGGGAGAGGGATTCTTTGGATAGCAGGTACTGAGCCAGCACCGGGCACCATCTACATGAAAAGAAAACCACAGCTTATTAAATAGTGGCACACAGTATGGACATAGGAAACTGCTTCTCAGTCCCTGTTACATTATTTTTTCTAAATGCTATAAAGAGTAGGTTATATAGAGCACATAGTTAAATACAGATTCCTGGAGAACATTTACACTCAAGGTCTACACTTTAAATCAAAATTCCAGAGAACTGTCATAGGGAACCCAGGAGCATTGTACAATGTCCACCTATGGCTCTATTTCTAGAAAAATCTGCTGCCATCTAATGGTCAGGAACAGTAATCATAGACAATGAAATAGTACAAAGGTAGGTTGACCAAAATGTCTACAGTTACATAATTAGCTACTCAACTTATTAAATAATTTAAACCTAATTTTTCTAAGCACACTAAAACTAAAAACACTGTACTAAGTATATGAGGAAACCAGTAACAGGTTTCCATGCCCCATTCCCTTACCAACTATAATAACTTTGAATTGGATGTGTTGTTTCTTCTGGTAGCTTCCTCCACCTGTGTGTGCAGGCTTTCTAATACTTGTTCTTAATTTACCCATTTTAGGTATTGTGTCCTGTCATCCATTTTGGACAGGAGGACTTGGCCTCCACTTACCCCACTACTCATCTCTCCTTCACGATCTTCTCAATGTATTCATTTCATCCATGTTTTGGTTTCTTTACTGACTACAATCTGATTTTGAGCTTACTTTTTATTTCACTCGCTGTGGGCAAAATATTGCCCACTTCCCAAAGATTAGTAGCCTGTGCCTTCATTATTTGAATTCTGAATAAGATTACTCAAGAGCAGACATTTCTACTATCTGTTTATCCTCTGCTCTACCTCTAGCACCTAGAATAGTCCCCAGCATGTAACAGGGGCTCAGAATGAATTATAATGCATTGTAATGTTTCTTGTAGAAGTAGATCTCTGTAAATGCCTTAAGAAGCAATTCAACCCCAAGGGGCCAACATTATCAACAAACTTTATGAAAAACATCAAATTACAAGTCCAAAAAAATTGACAAAGAGATAAATGGAAAGATAAAGGACAAACAGTTAGGTAAAGAATCAGTTTTCTTACCATGACCATCCCTCCTGAATTGACCACATTGCCTGCCACTGGTAGTGTCACAGTGACAGTCCCTTGCCCACTGCTGGTTGTGTTGGTGTTGGCTCCTGTCTGAACGATCTGTGCTCCTGCCAAGCTGGCTGCTGGGATGGTGATCATGCCTGAAACAGGGACTGTAACTTTAAGAAAATAAAACATAAAACAAACAAAAAACAGGTACACAGAAAGAAGGGAACACAGTTAGTCCCTCTTCTATCTGGCACACACTTATTTACTCTGGAAAAACATACTGAACAGCATACAGGGAAAAGCACTCTCCTACTCTCTGCATGGTTTGCTACATGTAAGCCAAGTGATCACTACCTTTGATATTCTATTCACTGTCTGGGTTCCAGTTCTAATAAAATTATCCTTCTAGTGGATACCTCCCTAGGTATTCTAGTTCAATAGCTGGTGAGAAAGTTTGGAGGCCTCCTCTTCTAGAGGCCCGTCTGACTTCAGCTATACCACTACCACTGTTTTTGTACATATGAATAATCTGTTTAGGATGGAGATTTTACAAATTTATAATTTGTTTATCCTAAACTGACAATGACTCAACCTGCTAAACCAAGCACTCCATGCCCCAAACTATCACCACTACCACTTATGGATTTGTTCAGCATTTTCTGTTTGAGCCCTGGGCTCAATCTAGTTCAGGCTTTCTCCTAAGTCATAGAAGAGCACACTTACCACACTCACTGGAGCTTGTATATTGCTAAATTTTAATCACAAGTCAAAGTTTTTTTGTTCTTTTTTTGTTTTTTTTTTTTTGGAGACAGCCTGCATGGATGTGAGTGGGGGCAGGCAGAGGGAGAGGGAAAGAGAGAATCCTGAGCAGGCTCCAAGCCTAGCATGAAGCCAAACTTGGGCTTGATCTTACAAACCTGAGATCATGAGCTGAGCTGAAATCAAGGAGGCTTACCTGACTTGATTTTAGCCACCCAGGTACCCCCTCACAAGTCAAACTTTTGCTCACAGACTCAGATGTCTTTTTCAGATTTAATTATGTGACAGAGGCTTCCAAAAGCTCTCAAGCTCAGTTTGAGCCATGTCCTCTTCTCTGAAGTCCATTCTCCTCCCAAATCAAAGAGATTTCATCACTCCTATGTTTATGTACTTATTATCTATTCCTAGAACATACTTCTATAAAGCCTCGGCACTGCATTTATTTGGTCACATGTCTCCCTTAATAGATTAGAGGTTCCCTGAGAAGAAAATTCTTTCTTAGTGAAGTGCTGCATACATAGTGGGCACATAATAAATCTTTTGGGAAAAAACTAATAATAAAGTAGACCAGAAAAAAAGAAGAAAGAAAAAAAAAAACCACCCTGCAAGTAGCAACAACACTAAATGCCAACTTGACTTCTGATCTGTTTCTTCCCTTACCAATAATGAAACTATATTTCCAATCTTCTATTTAGAAACATTTTTCCCCCAGAGAGGTTCAAAAGCTTCTATAATTCCTAGGACCAGTCTTTTAACAACCACTGTAGGATCACCTACAAATGTTACCAACACTTAAAACAACAATCAATGGAGATTTAGAAAAAATTTTGCTATTCAAAAATATGTTGTTTGTGGGGCACCTGGGTAGCTCAGTGGGTTAATACCTCTGCCTTCGGGACAGGTCATGATTCCAGGGTCCTGGGATCAAGACCCGAATTGGGCTCTCTGCTCAGCAGGGAGCCTGCCTCTCCCTCTCTCTCTGCTTGCCTCTCTGCCTATTTGTGATCTTTGTCTGTCAAATAAATAAAATCTTTTTTTTTTTTTTTTAAGTATGTTGTGTGGAGATCACCACAAAATTTGTGGAGCAGTCATTTACTCAAAGAATAAAAAAGATGCCCCCCAAAGTCCTACAGAAGTGCACAGGCACACTTACCTTGCTGTAAAATGGTGCCATCTGCATTCACTGGCTGATAGACAATGGTCTGCCCTTCAGCGGTCTGTGCCACTTGCTGTCCCTGGACAGCAATCTGCTGCTGGGTCTGAAGGACAGAAATTATGACAATTTAGTAGATTCCAAAGCTACCACAAAGGACCATTCTTTTTAAGAAAAGAAAGTAACATTTTTTATGTTTTCTTCCCCACTTCTATACCCGTGAAATATCTGGCTCAGCTGTCTGACCCTTCCCAATTAGTTATGCTCTTGGGTTAACAGAGATAATGGAAATTACCTGGGTCTGGCCAGCAGTGACTGCTGTCTGGGGCTGCTGAATGATGATCTGCTGGGTCTGGCCCTGCTGGCCCTGTACCTGCACAGCCTGCCCACCCTGGATCTGAATCTGTCCAGGTGGTACCAATTGTATCTGTGCAAAAGAACACAGAGAAAGGTTAGTACCCTGCTGGTACTGGTTTTTTTCGGTCCTGGAGTATTAGGTACCCAAGTTCCTCTAGAAAGCAAGAAAGGCTCTGAAGAGGAAAAAGAGAATCTTGTTCTGCTCCTTATTATAAATTGGGTGTAAGTTCTTTTCCATTCATGAAACAAAGGGGGAACTTTGGCTGCTGTTTAGATATAGGATTATTTTAAGGAATCAAAGTCAGTTTTAAAAAAGATGATATATAACCATGCCTGCATTTTAAAAGCATGTTCATTAAAAACATATTATGAAGTATTTCATAGATAAAAAATGTTAAAGAATGAGATAATTTGATAAAAAAACAGATAAAAGAATATTAGATAAAATAATATATATATTTTCAAAATAAATCTTGAGAGAGTAAGCGAATATAGGTGCAACTGGAAGACTGATTATGTTTTGATAAATGTCGAAGCTGGGTGGTAGGGATTCATCATACCATTCTTTGTTTTTGTCTATTTAATGTTCTCTACAATAAAATCTTGAAAAAAAATGTTATTCTATGAATATGTATATACCAAAGCTTTAAACATACAGAAAAATTGAGACTATCATATTTGAAACCCATGCAGTCACCACTCAGATTTCACGAATTAACTGCCATATTTGCTTCATTTAACATTCCCTTTCCATCTAAAAATTATTCACGTATTAAAATGTGATTATCCTTACAGAACATTTTACACATGTCTGCCCATAAAAACCTATGGATAGGTTTTAGTTTAGAAGTTTCCCATAAACAATACATTCTATCTTTTTGCAAGTTTGATCTGAGTGTTATTTCAACAGACTAGAGCTTTTTCCCCCCCGTCATTCTGTTACTGTAATGTATTACACTGATCAATTTTACTATGTGGAAGCATTTTTGAACTCTGCGAATATATCCCATTTGATCATAGTGTGTAATTTTTAATATGCTCTGGATTTGGACTTGCTAGTATTTTGGGGAGGACTCTTTCATCGATGAGCTGAAGACAGACACTTAACTGGCTAATCCACCCAGGTGCCCCACTGATTGATTGATTTTTTTTTTTTAAGTAGGCCATACAACCATCATGGAGCCCAGTGTAGCTTTAACTCACAACCCTGAGATCAAGACCTGAGCTGACAGCAAGAGCTGGATGCTTAACAGACTGAGTTGCCCAAGTGCCCCTATGTTTATTTTCTATTAGCACTCCGAATATATCAGTCACTGCCTTCTGGCCTCCAAAATTTCTGATGAGAAATCTGCTAACGATCTTACTCAAGATCCCCTGTAAATCACTTTTCTCTTGCTGCTTTCAAGATCCTCTGTTTGTGGCTTCCAAAAGTTTAATGGCTAAGTGTCTTGCTGTGGGTCTCTGAATTCACCTTAATGTCTTCCAACATATTTGGGAAATTTTCAGCCATTTCTTCAAATATTCTCTCTGCACTTTTCTCTTCTGAGACTCCCACAATGCATCTGTTGGCACACTCAATAGTGGACGCACAGTTCACTTAGGCTCTGTTCACTTCTTCCCAATGTTTTCTTTTTCTGTTCCTCAGATCCAATCATTTCCACTGCCTTACCTTCATCAATTCTTTCTTCTATCTGTTCAAATTTGCTCTGAATCTTTTTAGTGAATTTTTCATTTTCATTATTGTACCTATCAGTGCCACAATTTCTTTTCAGGTTTGCTATCGCTTTATAGATTTTTCCATTTTGTTCATACATTGCTTCCCTGACTTTTCCAACATCTTCTTGTAGTTCTTTGAGCATCTTTAGGACAGTTATTTTTAAAATGCTTGTCTTATAGTAAATCTATTTTTTTAAAGGGCAGTTTCTAGATTAATTTCTTCCTCTGAATGGGTCACACTTTCCTGTTTCTTTATAGGCCTTATGACTTTTGTTGGAAACTGCATATTAAGTCAAATAATGTAGTTGCTGTGGAAATCAAATTCTTTCCCTTCCCTGGGATTTGCTGTTATCGTTTTGATTGCCGTAGGCAGTCTCTGTGCCAAAAAATCAGCCTACGGCATAAACTCAAGGCCTTTTCAGGTCTTTTCTGGGCCTGTGACTGTCCGAGTATGTGTAGTCCTTTTCTAATTTTTCAAACATTCAACTTCTTTTGAGTGTTCCTAGAGTCTAAAGTTAGGCTCTCAAAAAGGGGAAAAAGAGAAAAATGAAGGGGGCAGGAAAGGGTGTTGGCTTTTTAAAAATTCCCTAGGGGTCACTTGAGCTAGAGGGAGAGGGACTTACACAACAGTGAGGGAAGGCGTGACGTCATAGGCTGCCTCCTCCTTCGTCTGCACCTCTGATCAGAAGCAGCAATCAGTGATCCCTGATTTTAGAGGATGGCATCTGTTTTGTTCACCTTGGCTCCTATAAGCTGCCCTGATGGTTGCTTTAAGACCTGTGTGCAGCTACCTGCTAGGTTGCTGGGTAGCTGCTACTGTGCTAAGAACTCAAACTTACTGAAATTATCTTCACTATAAGTCTATGTCTACCCCTATAAGTAAAAAGCTTTCAGTAGGCTCGAGAGTTCCAAAATAGTTTGTATCAGATAGACACTGCTAGTGCGATTATTGTGTAGGGTGGGGAGACAGATTCCTGGAATGTCCTGCTCCACCACCTTCCCAGAATCCTCTACCTAGGTCTTCTTAACTACTTCTTCCAAATACTTAGCTCATAGTTGGCACTTAGAAAGTAGTGGCAAATACATAAAGAAGTAAACAAATTTATTTAGTTACCTGAATCTATTTCCTGAGTTTCAAACAACAAGGGATACCTGCTATTAGTCATTTGGATTTCCTTTTCCATCTATTCATTTTCTTTGTTCATTGTTATTTTCATATCAGTACATAAACATTCTTTATGTATTTTGGACACAAACCAAATTATGTGTGTTAAAAGTTTCTCCTGCTTATCTGTACCATGTCTTTTATTTATATTTTGATGGATGTACATTTTTATTTTGAAGTAGTCAAATAAATTTTGTTTTTATTTCTTTAAAAAATCCTTCTCTACTCCACAACATAAAGAAAATTCTCCTGTAAATAAAATCTCAAAGTTCCCAAGTATGTTTGTTTACATTTATACTGTAAATCTACCAAGTATATAGTATGAGATAAATATCATGTTCTCTTTGTCTAGGTCATTCCTAAACCACTTCTTCACTGGTATTTTATACTATTTTTAATCATACATTAACTTCTAATATTCCTGCATTTATTTCTTCACTCTCTACTTTGGTTCCACTAACCTTATTAAAAGCCAGGGATCTTAATTTAAAATAAAC
Organism: Taxidea taxus jeffersonii; assembly: GCA_003697995.1. Classification (NCBI taxonomy): domain Eukaryota; kingdom Metazoa; phylum Chordata; class Mammalia; order Carnivora; family Mustelidae; genus Taxidea; species Taxidea taxus. The sequence goes on from ML093229.1 coordinate 46,908, forward strand.
ACGAATTTAGCATGTATCTGAACATCTGTACCTTTTCTAAGGGGATACAGGTTTCAATGGAATTCTAAAATAGAGCATGCAATCCAAAAAAAGGTTAAGGAGTACTGTTCTAAAATATATGGTTATTCAAAAAACACCAATGAGAAGCAATCTCTAATAAAAAGGGATTGAAACCTTAAGCATTTTAAGGGAGGCTAAGGAATCATACCTAGAGCTTTATACATGTTAACAGAAAAGAATTTCTCCAGGATGGTTTGATTACTTACAGTCCTACTTGGAGGGAAGGGAATGAAATAAACAACCCTTTCAAAGCCTCTTAAGGCCAAAAAATCCCCCATAAAATCAGAGCTGGAATGAATCCTCAACATCACCTGATATAAAATGCATTTCTGGAAGAGAACACTGACAATCAAATGACTTGGCCAGGATTAGAAATCCTGTTTAATGGCAGACCTAGGAATGAAGTCAGGTCACTGCATTCACAGTACACAGTTCCTAGCATTATACCATTTCTACTCAACAGTGGAGAGGAAGGCGTGGCAAGGGGGGGTTGGAGAGGAGGCAATGGGAAGGACAGAAATGAAATAGCAGTACAACACTGCAGCAAACACACACACAAAATATATTTAAAGCCTCATACATTTATGCATGGAGCAATGTGGAAACTATTTTTAATCCTAACTACAACTCTATCTTGGCAAAAATATGCCAACGGCCTTAAAAATGATCTTACCCTTTGCTCAAGCAATCCCTCCACTCCAAAGAAATTACTCTAAGAATTCAACTGGAAAATAAAGCAATCACACTCAAATACATGGATAGCAACCTTACCTATAGAAATAAAAAAATCAAAAATAAAGCAAAACAAACAAAAAAATCCCAGAATATTTTGCAAGGAAAGTATACATAAAATTACTATGCAAGGAAAGTATACATAAAATTACAAGGGTTTATATAAAAATTAATTTAGATTTATCAAGTAGTGTGATCATGGTTGGGTTTTTCAACTTCTATTAAATTCCTCCAGAATAGCTAAATCATTGGGATCATTTTAACTGTTAAAACAAAATACAGATACACTAGAAAGTTAATAGTTCTCCCTTGCCCCTGCCTCTATACACATAAACATATATACCCATGAGTGTTTGGCCATTCATTACAAAAATCACATAGCATATAATTCTCTGCAAATTATTTTTCACTAAAAATATTTCAATATCTAGGGATGCCTGGGTGGCTCAGTTGGTTAAGCGGCTGCCTTCAGCTCAGGTCATGATCCCAGCATCCTGGGATCGAGTCCCACATTGGGCTCCTTGCTCGGCAGGGAGCCTGCTTCTCCCTCTGCCTCTGCCTGCCTCTCTGTCTGCCTGTGCTTGCTCCCTCTCTCTCTCTGACAAATAAATAAATAAAATCTTAAAAAAAAAAAAAATTTCAATATCTATTACCCCTTATCCTTTTTAATAAGGACAAAATGCTCCACATATGAACATATAGAGTATGATGTATTCAACAATTTCTTTATCCTTATTGATGGAATGGACACATAATTACATTTTTTTTTCCTAGTACAATGCTGCAATGTCTTTGCACATTTTTCCCTGTATACGTGTGCTTTTCTTCTTATACCACAGATTCTCAGAAGTGGGGCAGAAAGAGCAAAGGTTTATGTTTATATATTTAATAGCGAGATGCCTTCAGAATTTCAAATTACCAATAATAATGTTTCCTTTTCTCTACATCTATTATAGCATTGGACATAAACTCTTTTTAATTTTTACCAACTCAATAAAAAAAAAATCCCTCTAGTTTTTACAAATCTGACGCTACCAAGCTGCAGGTGTTTTTATCTTTGTATTCTGTTTCTGAATCAGTCTTTCCAGTGGATTTCCCTAAGTATTTTACTGGTCTGTTTATAGAATCCGCCTTTATTTACCCTTTCTACATTTTTGTTAATTTTCTACTTCATTAATTTTAACCTATTTTTTGCTCATTTTTCTTCCTTTCTCTAACTTTGTAAGGGAAATACCATTCATTTTTCAGTTCTTTTAAAATAAAAGTATTGGGGTGCTTGCACGGCTCAGTCAGTTAGGTCAGTTAGGTGTCTGCCTTCGGTTCAGGTCATGATCGCAGGGTCCAGGGACTGAGCCACATGTCAGGCTCCCTGCTAAGCAGGGAGTCTGCTTCTCCCACTTTCTCAGCCTCAGCCTGCTGATCCCCTTGCTTGTGCTCTGTTGGCAAATAAATAAAATTTTAGAAAAAAAGAAGTATTTAAGGGTTACACATTTTGCTCTAAGTACAGCCTTAGGTGTGTGTGATGGGTTTGGACTGAAGCATTTTTTTTTTCATCACTTGCTAGATAATCCAAATTATAAATTACTTGGAAAAAAATGAAAGGACAACATTCCTGACCAAGAGCAGTTAATTTCCAAAGCATACTATAAATTCCCTCAGTTGCCAGAAGTTCCAAAGAAGATCAAACCAATGAATTACTTCTAATAAACTAGACACTCATCTTTTTGTATTCTTTATATACTGATTCAGGATCATACCTAACATTTTAGTCCTTACCAGAGATGTCCCAATTTCTATAATTCTTTTGTCACTAGTGGTACAAAAGTAGAAAATTGACTAATTTTGTGAATGTAGGGTGGCAAATGATTAAATGCCAAATCAACAAACAGTTTCTAACAAGCTCTTCTTTAAAACCTCTACTCTGATATTCTATCTGAACACTTTTTTGTATTGCTCACCTGCTGCAAACCCTGAGTCCCAGACACAGGTACTTGCATGATGGTTTGACCTTGTCCACCAGGGACAGCTTGGACCATGATGGGCTGGCCAGTTGATGTGATTAACTGGCCTCCACTGACCTGTACCATTAATGGCTGCCCCTGAACCTAGAAGGAAATAAGATAAGAACAATGAAATAAGGTAAGACACAAAATGGTTTTTACCAAAGATAATCACTGGAACTATTCTGCTGCTTTGGTAGAGGGGGGAAAAGGTAGAAGAGACACTAAGAAAGTAAGTAAGTCTGAAGTCCCTGTCTTCAAGTTATCTTCTTCAAAAATGCTCTATCTTTGACTAAACACCAAGTTGAACACTTTAAGGTCAGATATAATGAAGTATATCCAGGGTCTTGAGGAAGTCTCAACAGATATAAGGCATTTGTCATCAAATACAGGCTAAATCCATGAGAAGCACTTAATCAAAACATCCAGACTATGTGCCTTTTGAGACTAACATTCAGGTATAGTTTCTAGTGAAGGCTGGAGAGGAGGCCATGAGAGGGAAAGCTGATGGTGGTGATGGTGGGTGAGTGCAAATTCTACATAACCTGGAAGGAATAAATCAAACCACCCAGCAATGACTCCAGAAGGATGGGTAGCAAGCAGCTCTGGAAGCTTATGCAGAAGACCCTTTCTCCCTATAGTCTCTCAAGCACAAATGAAATATATAACTTTTATTCTCTATATCACTCTGGGAATTCTAGTCCTATGGTTGTTTCAAGAGCCCACTAGGGAAGGCCTAGAAATATTTTCGGATCAGTTTTCAAGCTCTTTGGTGAATTCCTCACACTGGACCCTACAATATCTGCATGGTTGTTTTAGTTTTAAAAGAAACAGTGATAAATATGGGAATTAATACACTCAAGTGTACCAAAAAACTCCCAACTTTCAAGCTCCTATGAGTAAACAGACTACTTTAGAAGCCAGGGCATTATACATGCTCTGTAACATCTTAAATCCCAATATAAAAACACCTAGCTAACTGACTATATTCCGAAAGCCAAAAAAACAAGCCATGTTAGAAATGAAATGGAATGTCCAAAAGAATAGCTGCAAGTCCAAAATTTTCATTTTCAGATCCTGTCCTTGTTTTGAGGAATTATTTGTAACAGAACACAAGAATATTCATGTGACTAAAATATGAATTCTAATTCTAAATTCTTAATTCCCTTGAAAAGTGTGTTCAAATAAGAGTAATTGGTTAAAAGGTCAGTCTTCCCTAGATGAGTAGATTAGATATTAAGGTGCCCTCTTCCTCACCACCACCATCACCACCACCAAATGTATCAGAATCTTTAGGAACATTTAAATCCTAAGTTTCATAAACTGTTCATTGAGAAATTCCCCTTTACTTTTTAAAAGACTTTACAATCTGATTCTCTCATGCTTTCTCCCTTCTTTATCAAATTAAATTCCCTTTGCTACACCAATGTTTGCATTTACTCCATCAGAAAGGATTGTTC
>RCUC01001044.1:0-12414 GCA_003697995.1 Taxidea taxus jeffersonii
CCACTCTCTCAATTCTATGATTTGTTTTCTTGGGGTTTGGTTTTTCAATTAAGCTTCGAGGTCCATGAAGATAGGTACTGATCTGGGCCATTTTCTTCTCTCTCTCCTGAGCATTCAGACGAGTATCTGGCACTCAAGAAATGAAGAATGAGTAAATGAGTCATCATTCCTGCAGTGCCCCCACAGAGCACAGACTAATGCACAAGTGAGTGCTTCACTCATGGACTCATTTCCCAAGGTTGCTCTAACAAACAACCATAAATTTGCTCAAAATGACAGAAGAGTTTTCTCACAGGCTTTTGAAATCAGTCCAATATCAAGATGTCAGCAGATCCACACTTCCTTCCAAGGCTCTAGGGGAGAATCTTATCTTGGCTTTTCCAGTGTCGCTTCTGGCCATCCTTGGCTTAGGAAAACACAAGTCCAATCTTTGCCTCCATTGCCTTCTCCCATGGGTCCTTCTGTGTCTCTCCTTCCTCTTATAAAGATACCAGTCACTGGATTTGAAGCTGACCCTAAATCTGGGATCTCAGAATCCTTAACTAATTTTCTGTTTCCAAACGAGGCTACATTCTGCTAGACATGACTTTGGGAGGGGGGACACTATTCAATAAGTTTACATCTCCCTTGAAATTTACATCGTTGGAGTACCCGAAACAGCTTCTAGAGATTCATCTCTTGGAGCCCAGAGGGTTTTTAGTCCTTCAAGACTTTCATAGAAAGATAATGTTCCTAAGTTGGTGGAACCAACAGAGGAATGACATTTTTTTTTACAGATTTTATTTATTTATTTGACAGACAGAGATCACAAGTAGGCAGAGAGGCAGACAGAGAGGGGGAAGCAGGCTCCCTGCAGAACAGAGAGCCTGATGCGGGCTTGATCTCTCAGGACTGGGTGTGAGGGCACCCTGACCACAGACCTACAGATCTACTGGCAGTCTATTCCCTAAGATGACTTAGCAAGGACTCTGCATCAGCATCTAACTTCTTGTCCCCTCTCCTCTCTCGTCCTTCCTTCACTTCTTCTAGATGGGGCTGTGTGGTTAGGAGACAGGCTAGTTCTACCTGATTGCACAGATTTTCCTTTCTTGAACCTGGGTAGAGATCATTTGGGTTTGGTTTTGTTTTCATTTTTTAACTAAAATCAAGAATTGTCTTTCTTTGACCCAGGCTTTCACCATGCCTGCTTTTCTGATATGATGACTCATGTTTGGCGATCTGACTGTGTGAAGCACAGGCCCTAGGGCAAAAGTAAGGAAGTTCACTAAAGCAAAGGTGGGGACCCAAGTCTTGGTGCCAGGACATCCCCTTACATTATGCTATCCATACATGCAAGAAGAGACCACCTGTGAGACTCCACCCAAACATTCTCCATTCACAGCATCTTCAGAGTCCCAGAAATCATTTCGTGGTGGCTCTAAGCCAAAGAAATACCCAATTGTCTGTTTATTAAGTAGTTTGTTTAAAAAAAGTGATAAGTGGGGAGCCTGGGTGCTCAGTGGTTTAAGCCTCTGCCTTCGGCTCAGGTCATGATCTCAGGGTCCTGGGATCAAGTCCCACATCGGGCTCTCTGCTCAGCAGGGGGCCTGCTTCTCTCTCTCTCTCTCTCTCTCTCTGCCTGCCTCTCTGCCTACTTGTGATCTCTGTCTGTGAAATAAATAAATAAAATCTTTAAAAAAAATAAAAAATAAAAAACTTGATAAGTATTCATGCCATAACAACACAGTAAGCATTTGAAAAAAATAATGCTTATTTATTGAAAGAAAAAATATTTTTAATTCTTTAATAAACACAATTTTTTATTATTTAGATGTCTGTCTGCTGGGCACTGAACAACTTTTCAAACATCAGAACCAGATTGAACACCATCTGTTATGCACTGTGTCCCTGAAATCCATGTGTTAAAACCCTACCCCCAATATGTCTATATTTGGAGGCAGGACCTTTAAAGAGGTAAAATTACATGAGGTCATATGAGTAAAGTCCCAATTCACTAGGACTGGTGTCCTTACAAGAAGAAAAGACACCAGGGGTGTATGTACACAGAGAAAAGGTCATGAGAGAAAAGGACATAGAGAGAAGATAGTGTCAGAAAAGAAAAATCTTTTCTCTACCCTCTTTGGTTTGGTGATTGGGGCCTGCAAATTAAACAGGCAAAAGACAGATTAACAGGAAAAAAGCTACACAATTTTTAATAATATTTACATTCAGAGAAAAGTTTATAGAAAAGAAATAAAACAAAAAAGTAGTTAGACTTGGAGCTTATATACCGTCTTAACAAAGGAAGGGGCATTTTGGCTTCAAGGAGTGGTAAATAGCAGGGAAGTGACTAAGAAATATATGGGAGAGCTAATGGAAGATAAGAATTATATCAACGAGATCTGTTTATGAAGACTCCTGTCCACTTACTTCATGGAAAACCAGGAGGAAATGAGGAAATGCAATGGAATAAGAACTTGAAGCTTAGGTACATTGCTGAAGTTATAAAAGTAGAATGGATACTTGTTTAAAGATAAATATTTTTTAAATGGGTCTCAATTTAAGGATGGGGGAAATGTTACAGAGCCAAGTCCCTTACCCACACTATAGGGAATGAACAGATACAGGCTAAATCTAATAAAATCACCAAACAGAGGAATAAACATATGCTTTCTCATTGTTTCAGAAGAACAACAAACAGGTAAACATGTCTCTCCCTGGGGAAGGTTACTGCGTGTATAGCGGGGATTCAAGCAAAAGCAAGATACCTTGATTTTTTCCTTTACTAGCATTCTATTTTATTGGATTTTTAATTAATGATTCACCCTTATTGCTTTCATAATTAAAGTCTTGTTTTCTAAGAAGAAAATATTCACCAAATGTTAAGTGGAAAAAACCATATCTAAAACAGAATACAGTTGCCTTCAATCAACACTGCCCAATTGTTGGTTTGAACTGTGCAAGTTCAAGATATACACAGATTTTTTTCTGATAAATACAATACAGTACTATAAATGTATGTTTTCTTCCTTATGATTTTCTTTAATTTTTTTTCTATAGCTTACTTTATTGTAAGAATACAGTGTACAATGTATATGACATACAAGATATGTGCTAATTGACTATGATTTTATCAGGAAGGCCTCTGGTTACCCGTAGGCTATTAGTAGGTAAGTTCTGGGAGTCAAAAGTTGTGGTTTTTTAAAAGATTTTATTTATTTATTTGTTTGGCAAAGAGAGGAAGAACATCAGCAGGGGGAGCAGCAGAGGGAGAAGCAGACTGCCCCCTGAGCAGGGAGCTAGATGTGGGTCTTGATCTGAGGACCCGGGGATCATGACCTGAGCCCAAGCAGATGCTCAACTGACTAAGCCACTGAAGTACCCTAGGAGTCAAAAGTTAGATATGGATTTCTGACTGCACTGGGGGGGAGGTCAGCACCCCTAATTTTCTTGTGTTGCTCAACAGCCAATTGTACTATATAGTATGATTCCAGTATACTTTACATATCTGATTATAACATGTTACAAAAAATATTTGAAAGACATAAAACACACTGCTAATAATGGCTACTTTTGGATGGGGGAGAACATTGGCATTTTTAATTTCTGAAAGTAAAAACAGAAAAATATCACGTTTAGAATCAGAAAAAGATTTTTTTAAGATTTTTTTTAATTTAAGCTTTTTTTACTTAAACATATAATGTAACCCCACCACCCTCTCCCAACCCCTCTCCCCACCACCACCTCAGTTTTTTTTATGACATTAAGAGTCTCTTTTGGTTTGTCTCCCTCCCAATCCCATCTTGTTTCATTTTTTCTTTTCCTACCACCTTAACCCCCACCCCCGTTGCATCTCCACTTCCTCATATCAGGGAGATCATGTGATAGTTGTCTTTCTCTAGTTGACTTATTTCGCTAAGCATAATACGCTCTAGTTCCATCCATGTCATCACAAATGGTAAGATTTCATTTCTTTTAAGGGCTGCATAGTATTCCATTGTGTATATATACCACCTCTTCTTTATCCATTCATTTGTTGATGGACATCTAGGTTCTTTCCATAACTTGGCTATTGTGGACATTGCTGCTATAAACATTTGGGTACACGTGCCCCTTTGGATCACTACGTTTGTATCTTTAGGGTAAATACCCAGTAGTGCAATTGCTGGGTCATAAGGGAGCTCTATTTTCAATTTTTTGAGGAACCTCCATGCTGTTTTCCAGAGTGGTTGCACCAGCTTGCATTCCCACCAACAGAGTAGGAGGGGTCCCCTTTCTCCACATCTTTACCAGCATCTGTCATTTCCTGACTTGTTAATTTTAGCCATTCTGACTGGTGTGAGGTGGTATCTCATTGTGGTTTTGATTTGTATTTCCCTGATGCCCAGTGATGTGGAGCACTTTTTCATGTGTCTGTTGGCCATCTGGATGTCTTCTTTGCAGAAATGTCTGTTCATGTCCTCTGCCCATTTCTTGATTGGATTATTTGTTCTTTGGGTGTTGACTTTGCTGAGCTCTTTGTAGAATTTGCATACTAGCCCTTTATCTGATATGTCGTTTGCAAATATCTTTTCCCACTCTGTCAGTTGTCTTTTGCTTTTCTTGACTCTTTCCTTTGCTGTGCAAAAGCTTTTGATCTTGATGAAGTCCTAATAGTTCATTTTTTCTCTTGCTTCCCTTGCCTTTGGCGTTGTTCCTAGGAAGAATTTGCTGCGGCTGAGGTCGAAGAGGTTGCTGCCTGTGTTCTCCTCAAGGATTTTGATGGATTCCTTTCTCACGTTGAGGTCCTTCATCCATTTTGAGTCTATTTTCGTGTGTGGTGTAAGGAAATGGTCCAATTTCATTTTTCTGCATGTGGCTGTCCTATTTTCCCAATACCATTTGTTGAAGAGGCTGTCTTTTTTCCATTGGATATTCTTTCCTGCCTTGTCTAAGATTAGTTGACCATAGAGTTGAGGGTCTATTTCTGGGCTCTCTATTATGTTCCATTGATCTATGTGTCTGTTTTTGTGCCAGTACCATACTGTCTTGATGATGACAGCTTTGTAGTAGAGCTTGAAGTCTGGAATTGTGATGCCACCAACTTTGGCTTTCTTTTTCAATATTCCTTTGGCTATTCGAGGTCTTTTCTGGTTCCAGATAAATTTTAGGATTATTTGTTCCATTTCTTTGAAAAAATTGGATGGGATTTTGATAGGCATTGTATTAAATGTGTAGATAGCTTTAGGTAGCATAGACATTTTCACAATGTTTATTCTTCCAATCCATGAGCATGGAACATTTTTCCATTTCTTTGTGTCTTCCTCAATTTCTTTCATGAGTACTTTATAGTTCTCTGAGTATAGATTCTTTGCCTCTTTGGTTAGGTTTATTCCTAGGTATCTTATGGTTTTGGGTGTAATTGTAAATGGGATTGACTCCTTAATTTCTCTTTCTTCTGTCTTGTTGTTGGTGTAAAGAAATGCAGCTGATTTCTGTGCATTGATTTTATATCCTGACACTTTACTGAATTCCTGTACAAGCTCTAGCAGTTTTGGAGTGGAGCCTTCTGGGTTTTCCACATATAGTATCATATCATCTGCAAAGAGCGATAGTTTGACTTCTTCTTTGCCGATTTGGATGCCTTTAATTTCTTTTTGTTGTCTGATTGCTGAGGCTAGGACTTCTAGTACTATGTTGAATAGCAGTGGTGATAGTGGACATCCCTGCCGTGTTCCTGACCTTAACGGAAAAGCTCTCAGTTTTTCTCCATTGAGAATGATACTTGCCGTGGGTTTTTCATAGATGGCTTTGATAATATTGAGGTATGTGCCTTCTATCCCTACACTTTGAAGAGTTTTGATTAGGAAGGGATGTTGCACTTTGTCAAATGCTTTTTCAGCATCTATTGAGAGTATCATATGGTTCTTGTTCTTTCTTTTGTTAATGTACTGTATCACATTGATTGATTTGCGGATGTTGAACCAACCCTGCTGCCCTGGAATAAATCCCACTTGGTCGTGGTGAATAATCCTTTTAATGTACTGTTGGATCCTATTGGCTAGTATTTTGGTGAGAATTTTCGCATCTATGTTCATCAAGGATATTGGTCTGTAATTCTCTTTTTTGATGGGATCCTTGTCTGGTTTGGGGATCAAGGTGATGCTGGCCTCATAAAATGAGTTTGGAAGTTTTCCTTCCATTTCTATTTTTTGGAACAGTTTCAGGAGAATAGGAATTAATTCTTCTTTAAATGTTTGGTAGAATTCCCCTGGGAAGCCATCTGGCCCTGGGCTTTTGTTTGTTGGGAGATTTTTGATGACTGTTTCAATCTCCTTACTGGTTATGGGCCTATTCAGGTTTTCTATTTCTTCCTGGTTCAGTTTTGGCAGTTTATATGTCTCTAGGAAAGCATCCATTTCTTCCAGATTGTCGAATTTGTTGGCATAGAGTTGCTCATAATATGTTCTTATGATTGTTTGTATTTCTTTGGTGTTGGTTGTGATCTCTCCTCTTTCATTCATGATTTTATTTATTTGGGTCCTTTCTCTTTTCTTTTGGATAAGTCTGGCCAGGGGTTTATCAATCTTATTAATTCTTTCAAAGAACCAGCTCCTAGTTTCATTGATTTGTTCTATTGTTTTTTTGGTTTCTATTTCATTGATTTCTGCTTTGATCTTTATTATTTCTCTTCTCCTGCTGGGTTTAGGCTTTCTTTGTTGTTCTTTCTCGAGCTCCTTTAGGTGTAGGGTTAGGTTGTGTATTTGAGACCTTTCCTGTTTCTTGAGATAGGCTTGTATCGCTATATATTTTCCTCTCAGGACTGCCTTTGCTGTGTCCCACAGATTTTGGACCGTTGTGTTTTCATTATCATTTGTTTCCATGGTTTTTTTCAATTCTTCTTTAATTTCCTGGTTGACCCATTCATTTTTTAGAAGGATGCTGTTGAGTCTCCATGTATTTGTGCTCTTTCCACATTTCCTCTTGTGATTGAGTTCTAGCTTCAGAGCATTGTGGTCTGAAAATATGCAGGGAATGATCCCAATCTTTTGATACCTGTTGAGACCTGATTTATGACCCAGGATGTGATCTATTCTGGAGAATGTTCCATGGGCACTAGAGAAGAACGTGTATTCTGTTGCTTTGGGATGGAATGTTCTGAATATATCTGTGATGTCCATCTGGTCCAGTGTGTCATTTAAGACCTTTATTTCCTTGTTGATCTTTTGCTTGGATGATCTGTCCATTTCAGTGAGGGGTGTGTTAAAGTCTCCTACTATTATTGTATTCTTGTCAATGTGTTTCTTTGATTTTGTTATTAATTGGTTTATATAGTTGGCTGCTCCCATGTTAGGGGCATAGATATTTAAAATTGTTAGATCTTCTTGTTGGACAGACCCTTTGAGTATGATGAAGTGTCCTTCCTCATCTCTTATTATAGTCTTTGGCTTAAAATCTAATTGATCTGATATAAGGATTGCCACCCCAGCTTTCTTCTGATGTCCATTAGCATGGTAAATTGTTTTCCACCCCCTCACTTTCAATCTGGAGGTGCCTTCAGGGCTAAAATGAGTTTCTTGTAGGCAGCATATGGATGGGTTTTGTTTTTTTATCCATTCTGAAACCCTGTGTCTTTTGATTGGGGCATTTAGCCCATTTACATTCAGGGTAACTATTGAGAGATATGAGTTTAGTGCCATTGTATTGCCTGTATGTTGATTGTTACTGTATAATGTCTCTGTTCCTTTCTGGTAATACTTTTAGGGTCTCTCTTTGCTTAGAGGACCCCTTTCAATATTTCCTGTAGAGCTGGTTTGGTGTTTACAAACTCTTTCAGTTTTTGTTTGTCCTGGAAGCTTTTAATCTCTCCTTCTATTTTCAATGATAACCTAGCTGGATAAAGTATTCTTGGCTGCATGTTTTTCTCGTTTAGTGCTCTGAATATATCATGCCAGTTCTTTCTGGCCTGCCAGGTCTCTGTGGATAAGTCTGCTGCCAATCTAATATTTTTACCATTGTATGTTACAGACTTCTTGTCCCGTGCTGCTTTCAGGATTTTCTCTTTGTCGCTAAGACTTGTAAATTTTACTATTAAATGGCGGGGTGTGGGTCGATTCCTATTGATTTTGAGGGGTGTTCTCTGCACCTCCTGGATTTTGATGCTTGTTCCCCTTGCTATATTAGGGAAATTCTCTACAATAATCCTCTCCAGTATACCTTCTGCTCCTATTTCTCTTTCTTCTTCTTCTGGAATCCCAATTATTCTAATGTTGTTTCATCTTATGGTATCACTTATCTCTCGAATTCTCCCCTCGTGGTCCAGTAGTTGTTTGTCTCTCTTTTGCTCAGCTTCTTTATTCTCTGTCATTTGGTCTTCTATATCACTAATTCTTTCTTCTGCCTCATTTATCCTAGCAGTAAGAGCCTCCATTTTTTATTGCACCTCATCAATAGCTTTTTTAATTTTAACTTGATTAGATTTTAGTTCTTTTATTTCTCCAGAAAGGGTTTTTATTTCTCCTGACAGGGTTTCTCTAATATCTTCCATGCCTTTTTCGAGCCCGGCTAGAACCTTGAGAATCGTCGTCCTGAATTCCAGATCTGACATATTACCAATGTCTATATTGATTAGGTCCCTAGCCTTCGGTACTGCCTCCTGTTCTTTTTTTTGTGGTGAGTTTTTCCGCCTTGTCATTTTGTCCAGATAAGAATCCGCTGTTCTCCTTGTTAAGTGAACTTGGTCTTGGCTGGATTTCTTGTTGATCTTTTGGGGGAGGGGCCTGTTGTTGTGATTTTCAAGTGTCTCTGCCCCAGGAGGAATTGCACCACCCTTACCAGGGGCTGGGCTAAGTAATCCTCTCAGGTTTGCTTTCAGGAGCTTTTGTTCCCTGAATGCTTTCCGTAGAGTTCCGGAGGACGGGCATGAAAATGGCGGCCTCCCAATCTCCGGTTCGGAGGAGGCGAGAGCTTGGGGCCCCAGTCTTCAGTGCGCCTTCAGAGAAAAGCGTTTAATCACTCCCGTCTCCCCAGCCTCCAGCCGCGCTTGGAGAAAATCGTGCATAATCAGTCCCATCTCACTGGCTTCTGGGAGCGCTCCAAGCTCACCCAGCCTGTGACCAAGCGTCTCTGTCTCTGGCAGAGTCCCACCTGGAGTCTCCGAACCCCGTAGATCCCTGAGCTCTCCCGGGTCGGAGTCTCCCCAGATCTTGTGGGGACCCCTCGCACAGAGCACCGGCCCGTGTCACAGACCACGGCTCTAGGAAACCTCGGCTCTGTCTCCGCAGCTGGCTTCCCTGCTCTAATATCTGTGAGCTCTGCGACACTCAGACACCCCCAATCTTTCTGTGACCCTGTGGGACCTGAGTCCACGCTGTCCCCGCAAGGTCTTCACCCCAGTTTAGCCTCTGGAGTGTTGTCCCTCCCTGGAGCAGACTTTTAAAAGTCCTGATTTTGTGCTCCGGTGTTCCGCCACTTGCCAGGAGCCGGCCCCTCCCCCTGGGGTCTATCTTCCCGTCGCGTTGAATTCACTTCTCCACTGGTCCTACCTTTTAGAAAGTGGTCGATTTTCTGTTTCTAGAATTGTTGTTTTTCTTCTCTTCGATATCCTGTTGGATTCGTAGGTGTTCGGAATGGTTTGATAGGCTATCTACCTGATCTCCTGCTGCTTGATGTTGTCTTAGCCTGCTACTTCTCCGCCATCTTGACTCCTCCCTCTAGAATCAGAAAAAGATTTTTATCTTAAGAGCTGGTACCAGAATTTCTCTCAGGGAGAGAAATTTTCAGTGTATGAGATTTTTGAATTAGGTTTTTCATTTTAATTCCAATATTGTTCACATACAGTGTTATATTGGTTTCAAGTGTACAATATAGTGATTCAGCAATTCTTACATTACTCAGTGCTCATTATGGTATACACACTTCTTAATCCCCATCTCCTATTTCATTCATTCCCTCCCCACCTCCCCTCTGGTGACCATCAGTTTATTCTCTATGGTCCTTGGATGGGAGTAATGAGTGATAACAGAGCCAGGGTATGGATAGCTGCCAATACCCAGGCAGTGGTGAGAAATCACTCTATACCCCCTCTCAAGCTTCAGAGCCAGCTCATGCTTAAAGGCCATGCCCTGGTCACAGACACAAGTCAAATCTTTGAATGACTACTTTCCCATAAACTCCTTTTCTACCAAATTCCTAGACAATAGGGTCCCCACTGTGGTCGTTGTATCTCTGTAAGAGTCTGAAACCACTCCTGACTGGAAGGATGGGTGTCATGGAAGGTCTCCATTATTGATAGAAGGGAAATCAATGTGCATCAATCGACATTCAGAGTGTATGTGTAGCTGTGGCAGGTGGGATGGGAGGTGTTGGTTCTAGTTCACAAGAAAAGCTCTAGTTCCAGACTCTTTCATCCCAAGAGTCTCCAGAGGACCCTCTAAGTTCTCATGCCAGGAGGGTGAGTAGGCTAGGAGTCATTGTGGGTGGGCATGCATGTTTTGATCAACTGGATGAAATCAAAGCTGTGTGTGCAAGAAAGCCTACCAGCTAGGCGCCCAGGTAGCTCTGGGAGGTATTGGAAGCAATTAACTTTCTGTCTCTGTTTTCTGTGTCCCTTTGGAAGCTTCTCAGACCAAATTCATTACTAAGTTTACAGCCTTCAAGAGCCCCTCCAGGGAGTGCAAACTCATATGGCCCCAGACAGTTGTATGACTATGCAAAAACAGACTGCTTAAGGCAACCAGGGACAGTGGCGAGCCTCTGAGCTGGACAGATAGAACTACAGAAACCATGTGCAGCAGGACTCTGCCCTCTCACTATAGGTAAGCAGCTCTGGAGGAGAATCCAAGACCCATCTGATCAGTTCAGATCATGAAGTCACTGGAGAACCATGCCAGGACTGGAGGCATTGGCTCCAACAGTGCAAGTTAAGGTTTCCAGACAAAACCTTGGGCAGACTAGCTCTACCAAATCAGGTTACATCCGTCAGCACTTTGCTCAATTGTTTGCTCTATTTTTTTCCCTCCTCCTCTCCCTCCTACATTTTTATTTTCAGTTTAAGCAAAACAGACCTTGAGTTTCTTGTTTAGGGAATGTTACAGAAAACAGCTTACTCAGAAAAGCTTACTTTCCATAAATACACTGCTTTCCAAATGAGTGAAGATGATAACTGGAAAATTTCAGACATTCCTAATTTGTTTTTCTTTGTTTGTTTGACTTTCTCAGGGACATGATTATCCAATGCACACATTCTTTTTCGATCTGTACATTAGTTATAGAAAATTGAGCACAATTCCTTAAGCCAAAGCAGTTTGCAATCCACCATCCTTCCAGAGTCCACTGACAAAGGAAAGAGGAAAAACTATGTATTATTCACATATAGAACATGGAGTTGATAACACTCAGGATTTAAATTCCCCCTTTTGCTTAGGCCTAAATATGACAAAACAAAAGATTAAAGCAGTAAAAATGACTTATCTTGAAGCCTACCCATTTACAATGTGCTAACACATTTGGAGAATAGAAAGTTCCAGAATAAAGAACTAATTGATAGAATTCACCAGGCAAGGTCCTGGGCTTTTCTTCGTTGGGAATATTTTTGATTACTGATGCAACCAATAATTTATTTAATTCACTCATTGATCCCCACACTAGTTACAGGTCTGTTCTGACTTCTTCTTTGTGATTCAGTCTTATTAGGTTGCGTGTTTCTAGGAATTTATCCATTTCTTCTAGCTTTGTAGTTTGTTGGCATATAATTGTTCATAGTACTCTTTTATGATTCTCTTTATCACAAACTCTCCCAAAAAAATTGAAGAGAAGGAAACATTTCCAAACTCATTTTATGAGGCCAGCATTACCCTGATATCACAGCAAGAGAGAGAGATGCTGCAGGAAAATTACAGGCCCATATCTCTCATGAATACAGATGGAAAAACCCTCAACAAAATTCTAGCAAATCTAATTCAAGAACACATTAAAAGGATCATACACCATGGATAAAGTAGGATTTATCCCTGGGATGTAAGAATGGTTCAATATATGAAAGTCAGTTCATGTGATACACTACATTAAGAGAAGAAGGATAAAAAATACATGATCATTTTAATACATGCAAAAAAGCCACTTGATAAAATTCAATACATTTTTTATGACAAAACTCTCCACAAACTAGAAATAGAAGAGAATTATCTCAATAAAATGAAGGACATATATAAAAAGTCTACTAACATCACTTATATTAGTGGAAAACTGAAAGTTTGTCCTCTAAAATCAGGAAAAAGGCAAGGATACTCTCACCATGTCTGTTTGAGATAGCACTGGAAGTCCTAGCCAGAGTGATTAGATAAGAAAAAGAATCAAAAGGCATTAAATCAGAAAAAAAAGAATTAAAATTGCCCCTGTTTGCAGACACGATTTTATATATAGAAAACCCTAAAGACTCCATTCTAAAACAAAACT
>ML093230.1:0-50690 GCA_003697995.1 Taxidea taxus jeffersonii
GATACAGTAATTGATATTTTTGTATACCCATTTCTACTGATACTTTAGTCCTGAATTTTAGAGAACCTGAAAAAGTTTTCTAATTTGAATTCATTACCTATACTCTACACATTCTATGAAAAGACCACCCAGGAGACATTCAGTTGTCAGGATTTAAAAAATCTAAGCCACAAACTGTTTTGTTAATCAGGACTTATTCATTTATTTATTCTCTAGTCCATAATCATTTAACATTGAACCCACAACACAGATGCATTGTAAAGGATGCTCAGATGGGATTTATTAATCTCAAGATTGTATAATGCAAAAAAATGAAAGAGTAAATGAAAACTTCTTTCCTTTGCTTCTGTAATTCTGTTTTGTAGAAAGCCTGCCTTTTAGCAAAGTACAAGAAAGTGGTTGCTTTTTCTTCCTTGTGACAAATGAAACTGAATAAATACATAAATACATATTTCTTCCATAACACCTTTTTGTGTTCAGAGGTTAAACAGGCTTCTAAAGAAGCAAAATAGTATTATTAAATGAAGTGCAGATGTTGAAAGAGTATATATCTGCATTATATATCATCTTTCAAAGCCTTCCAGTGCTCATCAGATCAATTCTGCAGTCTTGTGTACAGTTCGCTATCTAGAGGATTTCCACTTCAAACATTCCCTCACTTTTCAAACATTTTCAGCTCAGAGGAAGCTCAGAGGCTGCTGAGACTGCTAAGGATAGACTTACTTTAGGCTGGTGTTGGAGCCCGGGTGATGTCCTGAGCCTCAGAGAGCCTTGGGGAAGATGGTTGCTTATTATAGTTACCAAGCCTGGGACAAGATGACAGTAAATTGAGGAGAAGATATACTTGTGGGCTTCAAAAGAACAGTCATTTCTTCCTCTTGATATAAGGCAAGGTTTATCTTTGCCAACTGACCACCAGCCCTTAGTCATTAAAGATATGAAACAATGAGATTTGGCTAAGACAAAAACTGGACAACTAAGGAGATAGATTTTATTTAGGCTATAAAATAGGGAGAACACCACACAATGTTTATTAATTTTCCTTATCCTTTTACAGGGAGAAGTAAACAATTATGGGAAGAATGATTTATAATGGAATATTTTACAATCAGGTGATGTCTTAGCTGAACAGGAAATGTTTATCTCTATGTCTAGCTAGATTCAGAAAGGGACAAATAGTTCACATCTCAGCTAATCATTCATGAGACAAAGAACCGTGAGTGGAAGGTCTGTTCTTCAGTGAGTTCAAGCAAAAGAAGAAAAGTCTGTATTTGGGCTGTCACGGGTAAACATCTACACATCTGGTGAGAGTCCTGACAAAGAGTGGACAACCAGATTTAAGTTGTTTTGGGGAGAAGGTAGAGCAAATAAAGGGGGTGGGATTTCAGAAAACAAGAAGTTAAGAGGATATCTTAACTCTGTTTTTATCTGGAAGCACAAGCCTGAGATAAAGTTCAATTTTGTCAACTCATTTTTTCATCTGCTTAGCCACCCACAACACACTGCCCACCTTTCCTAAGGGCAAAACCAATTCTCTGTTGTCACATTCTGTCTTGTTTAATCACTTACCAGCAAAATATCAGTTTTAATACTGAACCTTGTGCCTAAATTGTAAGACTCTTAAACTGTTCTCTGCAATTTCAGAAGTAGTCAAATCAGAGCACCAGGCTCTGCTGAAGAAGACTCCTCAGGGAAGGATAGAAAAGGCCATGGCGTACCATGAAGTTCATAAAACAGTGAGCCAGGCTTTTTTTTTTTTTAAACCTGGAACTTACTTTAAAACCTGAAATTATTTTAAAAGGTAAGGACAGAAGAAGATGTAGTATATATATACAATGGAATACTATGCAGCCATCAAAAGAAGTGAAATCTTGCCATTTGCGACGACGTGGATGGAACTAGAGGTATTATGCTCAGCGAAATAAGTCAATCAGAGAAAGACAATTATTATATGACCTCCCTGATTTGAGAAAGCTGAGAGGCAATGTTGGGGGGGGTGGTTTGGGGGTAGGAAAAGAAAAAAATGAAACAAATGGGATCAGGAGGGAGACAAACCATCACAAAACAAACTGAGGGTTGCCAGGGAAATGGGGGTAGGAAGAGGGAGGTGGGGTTATGGACATTGGGGAAGGTATGTGCTATGGTGAGTGCTGTGAAGTATGTAAACCTGGCGATTCACAGACCTGTACCCCTGGGGCTTATAATACATTATATGCTAAATAAAAAATTTTAAAAAAAGGTAAGGACAGGGACGCCTGGGTGGCTCAGTGGGTTAAGCCGCTGCCTTCGGCTCGGGTCATGATCCCAGCGTCCTGGGATCGAGTCCTGCATCGGGCTCCCTGCTCGTCAGGGAGCCTGCTTCTCCCCTCCCCTCTCTGCCTG
Source organism: Taxidea taxus jeffersonii (assembly GCA_003697995.1). Lineage (NCBI taxonomy): Eukaryota > Metazoa > Chordata > Mammalia > Carnivora > Mustelidae > Taxidea > Taxidea taxus. Next base: position 2,383 of record ML093230.1, read on the forward strand.
CCTCTCTGCCTACTTGTGTGATCTCTGTCTATCAAATAAATAAATAAAATCTTTAAAAAAAAAAAAAAGGTAAGGACAGGTTTGTAGATTAACTGTGAGGATCCTTATAGCTATAAAACCAAGGGACAACTTCAAATACCTAAACTGAAAGATATTACTGAGCTTGGATATCTGTTTTTGTTTTTTTTTTAAGATTTTATTTATTTATTAGTTAGAGAGAGAGAGAGAGAGAGAGTGAGCACAGGCAGACAGAGAGGCAGGCAGAGGCAGAAGGAGGAGCAGGCTCCCTGCCGAGCAAGGAGCCCGATGTGGGACTCGATCCCAGGACGCTGAGATCATGACCTGAGCCGAAGGCAGCCGCTTAACCAACTGAGCCACCCAGGCGTCCCGGATATCTGTTTTTTTAAAGATTTATTTATTTGAGAGAGACCACCCACGCATGCTTGAGCAGAGGGAAGGACAGAGGAAATGGGGGAGGGAAAGAAGCAGACTCCCCCACTGAGCACAGAGGGAGGTCAACCTCACAACCCTGAGATCATGACCCCAGCTGAAATCAAGAGTCCGGTGCCCAACGAATTGACCCACTCAGGCACCTGGATATCTGTTTTTGAAAGCCCCACGCAACTCTCATGTACTGCTGCTGGGAGTTAAAATTAGTACAATCACTTTGGAAAACTTACTGGCAGCATGGACTAGAGGTGAACCTGTATATGTATATGACCCAACTGTGGAATCCCATTTCTAAGTATTCACCAGGAAAGCATGTATATGTTCACCTGGGACACTTAACAAAAAGGCTTAAAGCAGCTGCAAACCAAAGGACCATTATGGTAGAATGTCGAAGGGACATTGTGTACAATAGAGCCCTACACAGCAGTGCAAACCATGGAACTACAGCTATCACAACAACGTGGTGATCTCAAAATACAATGTTGTGAATAAGAAACAAACAAAAAAAGGGGGCACCTGGGTGGCCCAGTTGGTTAAGTATCTGCCTTCAGCTCAGATCGTGGTCCCAGGGTCCTGGGATGGAGTTCCACATTGGGCTCCCTGCTCAGCGCAGAGCCTGCGTCTCCCTCTCCCTCTGCCTGCCACTACCCCTGCTTGTGCTCTCTCTCTTTCAGTAAAAAAAATAAATAAAATCTTAAAAAAGAAAACCAGAAAATTTAAATTAACAACAACAAAAAAATACTAGTCTGTGGTCTTAGACATTTGGTGGTCGTCCTTAGGCTGGGGACCGTAGCAAGATCCTTTGTAGTGCTGGTCATGTTCTATTTCTTAGTCAGGGCCCCAACTACACAGTGTGTAAACTCTGTGATAAGTTCACTTATCTATCTGTTTACTTATGATTTGTATACCTTTCTGTCTGTACACTATACATTGACAAAATTTACATTACAAAAAACCTGAGATTATCTTAAAAGTGACTTTCTACTTCTGAAGTGCTTGGTTATTCTATTTGGTGAAGTCTTTGAGAGGAAAAAATTATTTGCTTCTGAATTTTTAACCTATCTTTGATCTGACACATCTCAGCTTAGATCTCTTCTTTAAAAGATGATGCCAAAAGGAAATTTTCAGGAATATGCTGAGAAAGAAAAGCAGCATATGGTTTCTGAAAGGAGGGCTACAGCCTCCTACTTTCCATCTTTTTTGCACTAACATGTGAGACTCCTTGAGCAAAAGCCAAACCGATAGTCAAAAGGAGACCTTAGGGATCCCTTCCTTGTCCTTGCCAAGAGAAAAGAGTCAAGGAGCAGAGAAGACCTGAGCATTTTGGATACAAAATCAGAAGATGTGAAGAGAAGCCATGAGATTTCTAAAAAGCTACAAGAACAATGGACCTGTCTGAGGGTGGGCCAAGACATCCTGAACCACCCACCACTAACTGCGTTGATGTAGATGAATTTTAAAATGGAGAACTAAGAGGGAGCCAGCTGTGAACTGCTTGGGGGATGAATCATCATTGAAAATAATTAGCCCACATACAAGATGCCATTTCTAGGTGCTCCCAAGGCTTGTTATTATTTCCTTTGTTCTATCTCTCCCCAAAACCCATCACCTAGTCCACCTCAGTACCTTTTATTACAATGTCTCCTGGTTGAGACCCTGAGCCTGGCCACAGACAATTTCATTCCAAATCTGCGCTGTTTGTAGGAAGAAATCTGTTAAATGAGATTTTCCAGTGGACACCACCGCCATTGTTCATTTCCCCTTCAGCTTTTCCCAATTGAAGTTCACTCCTTTTTATTCTTTTGCAGCAACTTGCGCTCTGTGATCTCTTATCCATAATGTCTAAATAGAAAAAGCTCTGAAAACTAAAATTTCTCTTAAATTTAATGACAAAACCAGAACTCACATGAGACTGTTTATGATGTATATTCATCTCGCTTACTGTGAATTTTTGTGTTTCAGTTGCAGAGATGTGAATGTGTTTGTTACAGGATACTGCTTTAGAACTCCCTGAAGATGTGATATGATTTGCCATATATGGACTGTGTGACCTCTCTATACTCCACAAATTTCAGATTCCAGAGCACACCTGGGATTGTGGAGCTGTAATCAAGAATTCCTCTTCAAGAGTATAGATGAACCATTCAACTGCTAGAGGGATTTGGGTAAATAATAGTCTTAGGCCAGAAGAGTTAAAAAATGGGTATTTTCTCCCATAAGACTATGTTAGGTGGAGAGATATGAGAACCAATATTTAACCTGGAGTTCCAACTTAAAAGTCAATACCAAACTGTCTATAGGACTCTCACTCTCACATCTTTTTCCTACTGATAAAATAAGGGGGTTCATGGGGAATGTACCCTCAACACATTTTGGGGGAGTCACCAACTTAGGAAGAAGAGAAAATGAAACGTGAGTATTAGGACAAAGTGTTGATGTACCAGCTTCGATGTGGTCTGAAGCCTGTGGTAAGAACTCAATTACTAAAATGCATTTAGTAGAGAGTTCACCATTGATATGGTTTATAGAGTGATGGTTTTGGTGGAGTCCATTTGCCTCTTGCTTAGAAGGCTCCTCAATGTGACATAGATTATGAGACTTCCCAAACTAAGAAGACTTTTGTGTTTCATTTGCTTGAATTTTCACAACCATGAGTGTTGAGTTTGAGTATGGCTGCATAGGCCAAGTGGTATAGAGGAGGTGTGGTAATTAAGCCAGACTTTAGATCATTGTTTCTCTCTTTAGATTTTGGTGGCATATTAGAATCATCCTCTGAACAGCCTTTAGAAAAAGATTGCCTGCATTGCACCCTGAGAGATCCAGATTTAAATTGTCTGGAGGGGGCGCCTGGGTGGCTCAGTTGGTTAAGCGACTGCCTTCGGCTCAGGTCACGATCCCGGAGTCCTGGGATCGAGTCCCACATCAGGCTCCCAGCTCCATGGGGAGTCTGCCTCTCCCTCTGACCTCCCCTCTCATGCTGTCTCACTCTGCCTCTCTCTCTCAAATAAATAAATAAAAATCTAAAAAAAAAAAAATTGTCTGGAGGGATCCTTGGATATCAGAATTTTTAAAGCTACCAGGTAAGTTGAATATGCAGCTGGGGCTGGGAATCAGTCTTTAGAAGAAGCCTCTAAACAAATTGGAAGATTTTATATATCATCTCCCCAGATATTTTGGGGGTAAGCATTTATAATGATTTTGAAGTATTATAGGAGATGTTATATCAACTAGTTATTGCTGGGAAACAAAACCAGGGATAAGGGCTAGACAAGAGATAAGAGGTTTGAGGAAGGTTGTTATGCTAATTAAGGAGTGAAAAAGGAACACTGTGGATGGAGAGGAATGCAATTGACATCTGTTCACTATTGGTTGAAATAATCCCCATATTTCATGATATGAGAACCCTGAATCATATCCAGTTGTCATTCTGAGGCACAGGGACCACTCTGAGTCCCTGGTTCTTCATCATTGTCAGCCAATTAGACAGTGATGATGAAATGCAACATTCAGTCTGGGTAACTTCTAGGGTACTTCTAAGAGGTAAGACTTTAATGCACACATAAATCACTTAGGCATCTTGCTAAGATGCATATTTGAGGGGGTGTGAGTAGCTCAGTTGGTTAAGCATTTGCCTTTGGCTCAAGTTATGATTTGAGGGTCCTGGGGTCAGCCCCTGCCCTAGAAGTTCATTCTAAGTTGGTGATCTTTAGCTTCAGTCGAATATTTATTTTAACACTAGGTCATTTGGCAGTGAGCTAAAATAGAGTATTTGGGTACACTTCCAACAAGAATCTTATGAGCCAAATCAAGGGAACTCCCAAATCCTGAGTCAGGCATTGTCCAGGGGCCTCAACTCTTGGTGGACTAGAACATCTCACATCTCCCTGCCCAGCCCTCTCACTGAGAATCTCGAGAAAAGTCAAAACTAATCCACTGATAGCCCTTCTTCCAAGAATTAGGTGAGGTTAGGGTTGCCAGATTAATTATAGGATGCCCAGTCAAGTTTGAGTTTCAGATAACTAATAAGTTACTCTTTAGCTGTTTAGTGTAAGAAGTGTGTCATGTAATAGGTGAGACATTCCTTTATCGAGATCTGCTGTATCTGGCAGTATGAGCTGAGGTCCCAGCTGCAAGAAACTTGTCATAAGACAGTGTCTCTGAAACACAATCCTTACCTTTTAACATCAAAAGGAGGCATATAGAGGTAAATGAGAATTTCCTTAAATTTGTAAGATATGGCATAAAAGTACTTTGGAAGGAATCTTTTTTTTTTTAATTTTTTTTAGTGGAAGTGTTACCTAGCCATTAAAACATTACTCATTACTTTAAAACTGAGGAAGCCTTAGTGCCAATCCCTTGGTCATGAACTGTGTGTGAGATTTTGAGTTAATCGTTTATCTTATTTCATAGCTTGAAGGCACCAATGCTTATAAATTTGTCAGTTAAAAATGTCACCAGGAGGGCACCTGGGTGGCTCAGTTAGTTAACAACTGCCTTCGGCTTAGGTCATGATCCTGGAGTCCTGGGATTGAGTCCTGCATTGGGCTCCCTGCTTCACAGGGATCCTGCTTTTCCCACTGACATCTCCCCTCTCATGCTCTCTCTTTCCCATGCTCGCTCTCTCTCTCAAATAAATATATAAAATCTTTAAAAAAATGTCACCAGGAGGGGTGCCTGGGTAGCTCAGTCGACTGAGCATCTGACTCTTGATCTCAGCTCAGGTCTTAATCTTAGGGTTATGAGTTCAAGCCCCATGTTGGGTTCCACACTGGGCATGGAGCCTACTTAAAAGAAAAAAAAAAAAAAAAACAGGAAAAAAGAAATACTGCCAATTAAACTGACATAATGCAAAAATACCATTGTATATAAGACATATATTTATTTCAGAGATATTAAAATGTAGGAGGGGTTAGAAATGAATGACTCAGAATTGATAAAATATAATATTTTGACTTGCCTCATTTATATACTGGGAATAATTAATCATTTTCTCGTTGAATACACATAAAGATCAAACCAAGAAAGTAATCATCAGCCTTTGTTTCTCAATCTAGTTTTGAATTGCAGAACAGGGAACTTTGTTTTCCAAGGTAGAATGTTTTCCAGTGACTACTGTCAAAGTAGCATAAAGGGAAGTTAAGATTTCTTGTAGTCTTTTTAGGACAAATATTCCACTCCTACAAAGTATCTAAAACAGTCAAAATCATAGGAACAGGAAGTAGAAAGGGGGTTACTAAGAGTTGAGGGAAGGGAGATGGGTAATCAGTATTTAATGGGTATAGCATTTCAGTATTGCAAGATAAAAAGTTCCAGAGACTTACTGCACAGCAATGTGAAAATCTTAACGCTACTAAACTGTGCATTTAAAAATGGTTAAGATGGTAGGATGCCTGAGTGGTGCAGTAGGTTAAGCATCTGTCTTTTGGTTGTGATCTCAGGGCTGTGATATCGAGCCCCCTCCCCCAGGCTCTGCTCTTAGTGGCTTAGTGTGGAGCTGGCTTGAGATCCTCTCTCTCTCTCCCCCTTCCACTCATTCTTGTGCTCTCAAATAAATAAATCTACAAAAAAAAATTGGTTAAGATGGTAAATTTAATGTAATGTGTGTTTTACAATGATAACAAAATTTTTAGTTTTTTTAAATAGGTTCTTTCCTGTGTGGGTCAAAACTAACTCAGTCTTTTGACCCCCTGGGTAAAGGATTATCTTTGTGGTATCAGAATCCAGTGCAGTTTAAACAGAAAGTTGCTGGATTCATGAGTTTGTATCATTTACCCACTTATCCATCCTTTGATCCATCCATTCATCCATTCATTCATCCATTTACTCATCCATAATCCACCCAATATTTACTGAATTTCTATTCTTTGCCAGGTACTGGGATAAACCTTGAGAAAAGAGAGATGAAAAAGTGATTGTGTTTAAGGAAATGCCCCCCAAAGTACTACAATGCCCTACTTCCTTAAGAGATCAGACTTTTGCATCTTAAGTCTCTGAAAAATAGCTCATGTCTCTTCCCCAACCCCCCCTCCCCACCACCACCTCTGGCCCCTGCCCATGTGGAATACTTTCCTTTCTCCTCACTGACTACTCAAATCCCATCTACCTTTTCAAAAGTCAGTTCAAATCATTCTGTGCTATGAAGTCTTTCCTGACTAGTGTGAATCTTCTTCTTTCCCAAACTCCTAATTGCCTAAGGTATTTAATTGGACTTCTAATTGGATCTTGGATAAGTAAAATACATAGTATGTTAGATGGTTATATGAGCTAAGAAGAAAAATGAAGCAGAAAGAGGGAATACGAATATCTGGGGATGAGGAGGGTTGAAATTTCAAATAAGGAAAATAGTGAAAATCTTACTCAAAAGCAGAATTTTGAGAAGGGACTTGAATAAGGGAGGAATGAGCCATGTATTTGGAGGCATGGCATTCCAGGCAAAGAGAATAGTTAGTAAACAGCCCTGAGGTGGGAGTGTGCCTGGTACCTGAGAGAAATAGAAAGGAGACCATCTTGGTTGTAATAGAGTAAATAATGGGCAAAGTTGGGAAATGAAGTCAGAAAGAAAGTAAAGCCAGGTCATGAAGGGCCTGTAGGTTTTAATTAAGAATGTAGGCTTGTATGGTGAATGGGAGGGAGTGTTGGACAATTCAGACTGAGAAGTGACGTGATCTAAATTATATATTTTTTTAACTTATTGTTAATATAATCTCTTTGTTCTCTGTGTTGAGAATAGACCATGGAGGTGGGGCATGGGGGCATCTGTGCAAAGAAGAACAATTAGGAGGATAGTGCAATAATTTAATCAAGAAATAATGATGGGTAGGTGCATTTGGGTGGCTCAGTCAGTTAAGTGTCTGCCTTTGGCCCCAGTCTTGACCCAGGGGTCCTAGGATGGAGCTCCACTTCAGGATCCCTGCTAGGTGGAGAGCCTGCTTCTGCCTCTCCCTCTGCCACTCCTCCCGCTTATGTTCTCTCTCTCTCAGATAAACTTTTAAAAATGTTTAAAAAAAAAGAAAAAATAAAGAATGATGGGTAGAATCTACTTGTGGCAGGGAGGGTAGAGAGAAATAATTGAATTTGGAATATTCTTATTGATAGGGCCATTAGAATTTGTTGATAGATCAGACATGGGGAGTGAAAGAGAGTCCAGACTCATACCTGGGCAACTAGAAGGATGAAGCTGCCACTAACTGAGATTGGGATGCCTGTGGGAGGTGCAGGATTTGGGGAAAACATTATGAACTTAGTTTTGTATGTGTTAAGTTTGAGAGAATTATTAGATTTAAGTGAAGATTTTGACTGGACAATGGAATGGAAGAATCCAGAGTTCAGAGCAGATGTCAAGTTTGAAATATATAGATGGTATTTAAAGCCATGATACTGGATGAAATCAACTAAAGAGAGAAAACTAGGTAGAAAACTAGGTAAAAAAGAGAAAAGACTCAAGGGCTCAGGTTGTTGGGAGATGGTGCTGTGATTATCTCCACCAGAGCAGAACACTCTGACCTGTCAGAAAGAAGCGCTGTCCAAGCCTTCATGATCCTTAAAACTTAAGACATGACAGGAAATCCTCTGGAGTGGAAATTACAAATGTTCACTGGGTGTTTTGGCATTAAGGAGAAAATAGAAAGGAGAGAGCTCTGGAGAGAGATCAAAAGAGAGAGTTCTGTGAGCATTCTGTGATACCTGTAAGCTTCTACAGCATGCCGAGTGGGCACCACATATGTAAAATTCTCCTGTAAGACAAGTGAGAATAATATGAATATAAAAAACAATTTGGTAACTGAAGAAGGACCAATGTCATGAGGTCAATTCTGTGACACCAACTGGGTGTCCCGATAATGCAATTCTGATTTAAGTACCCAGAATTAACACAGACCCTATAGATTGCTCCCACTTCAGAGGCTAAACAGACGGGGTCCCCAGGACATCTGCACTTCTGAACAGCTGGTTATGAATCCAGGGGTCCCAAGACCGCTTCAGGTTTTATGATTTGCTAGAATTTTCAGAACTCAGGAAAGTCTTATACTTACAATTGTGGGTTTATTATAAAGAATGCAGACCTGACCAATAAAGAGAGGCACAGAGCAAAGTTAGGAGATAAGGCAGAGCCTCTGTGCTCTCTCCTCATGGAATCCAGGCATGTTACCCTCCCAGCACATCATGTATTCACCAAACAGGAATCTCTTCCAGGCCTCTGTGCAATAGTTTATGTGTCAACTTGATTGGGGCATGAGGTAGCAAGATATTTGGAGATATATATATTTCCAAGTACATATAGATAGATAGATGATAGATAGATAGATAGATATGCATGTATAATTTGACCCCTAAACATCTTACATACAAATTCAATTCCAAATGGATAGCAGATCTTATTATAAAAGGTAAAACAGTGGCTCAGTCTGCCTTCAGCTACTGTCATGATCTCAGGGTCCTGGGATTGAGCCCCACATCAGGCTCTCTGTTCAGTGAGGAGCCTGCTTCTCCCTCTCCCTCTGCCTGCCACACCCCTTGCTTGTGATCTTTCTCCCTCTCTGTCAAATAAATAATCTTTAAAAAAATAAAAATAATTTATGGTAGGTCAAACAAAGAAGCTTTAAAAACACTAAAAAACTTTAAATAATTTTGGGTAGGCAAAGATTTCTTTTAAAACAGTACAAAACAGGGGCGCCTGGGGGGCTGAGTCAGTTAAGTATCTGCCTTTGACTCAGGTCATGATCTCAGGGTGCTGGGATGAACCTCAAGTCGGGCTCTCTGCTTGACAGGAAGTCTGCTTCTCCCTCTCCCTTTGCCCCTTCCCCCACTTGTGCTGCCTCTCTTTCTCACTCTCACTCACTCTCTCTTTCTTAAATAAATAAATAAAACTTTTTAAAAAGTACAAAACATATAATGGAAAAAATGGAATTGGGCTATATTACAAACATCTGTTCATCAAAAAACACCATGAAGAGAGTTAAAACATGATTTGCAGAAAGAACATTTGTAATATACATATCCAACAAAAGACTTTTTTTTAATTTTAAGATTTGTTATTGATTTATTAGAGATAGAGAGAAAGAGCACAAGAGGATGGGGAGGAGGGGCAGGGGGAGAGGGAAGAGAGCAAGGAGCCTGACATGGGACTCAATCCAAGTACCCTGAGATTACGACCTGAGCCAAAAGCAGATGCTTAACTGACTGAAGCACCCATACACCCTGAACAAAAGACCTTTATCCAGAGTATATAAAGAACTCCTAGGAATCAACAAGAAAAAAGATGCAATCTGGTAGGAGGAGTCAAGATGGCGGAGAAGTAGCAGGCTGAGAAGACACCAGACAGCAGGAGATCAGCTAGATAGCCTATCAAACCATTCCAAACACCTATGAATCCAATAGGAGATCAAAGAGAAGAAAAACAACAATTCTAGAAACAGAAAATCGACCACTTTCTAAAAGGTAGGACCAGCGGAGAAGTGAATCCAACGCGACGGGAAGATAGACCCCAGGGGGAGGGGCCGGCTCCCGGCAAGCGGCGGAGCACAAAATCAGGACTTTTAAAAGTCTTTTCCACGGAGGGACATCACTCCAGAGGCTAAACTGGGGTGAAGACCTCACGGGGACAACGTGGACTCAGGTCCTGCGGGGTCACAGAAGGATCTGGGGTGTCTTGTGTCGCAGAGCTCACAGGTATTAGAGAGGGGAAGCGGGCTGCGGAGACAGAGCCGAGGTTTCCTAGTGGTCTGTGACACGGACCGGTGCTCTGTGCGAGGGGTCCCCACAAGATCCGGGGAGACTCCGACCCGGGAGAGCTCAGGGATCTACGGGGTTCGGAGACTCCAGGTGGGACTCTGCCAGAGACAGAGACGCTGGTCACAGGCTGGGTGAGCTCGGAGCGCTCCCAGAAGCCAGTAAGACGGGACTGATTACGCACGATTATCTCCGATTGCGCGCGGTCTCCGAGCGCGCGCGGTCTCCAAGCGCAAACGGGGGCTGGGGAGACCTGAGGGATTAAATGCTTTTCTATGAAGGCGCACTGAAGACTGGGGCCCCTAGCTCTCGGCTCCTCTGAACCGGAGATTGGGAGGCCGCCATTGTCATTCCTGTCCTCCGGAACTCTACGGGAAGCGTTCAGGGAACAAAAGCTCCCAAAAGCGAACCTGAGAGGATTACTTAGCCTGGTCCCTGGTAAGGGCGGTGCAATTCTGCCTGGGGCAGAGACACTTGAAAATCACTACAAAAGGTCCCTCCCCCAGAAGGTCAACAAGAAATCCAGCCAAGACCAAGTTCACTTAACAAGGAGAACAGCGGATTCTTATCTGGACAAAATGACAAGGCGGAAAAACTCACCACAAAAAAAAGAGCAGGAGACAGGACCGAAGGCTAGGGACCTAATCAATACAGACATTGGTAATATGTCAGATCTGGAATTCAGGATGATGATTCTCAAGGTTCTAGCCGGGCTCGAAAAAGGCATGGAAGATATTAGAGAAACCCTGTCAAGAGAAATAAAAGCCCTTTCTGGAGAAATAAAAGAACTAAAGTCTAATCAAGTTGAAATAAAAAAAGCTATTAATGAGGTGCAATCAAAAATGGAGGCTCTTACTGCTAGGATAAATGAGGCAGAAGACAGAATTAGTGATATGGAAGACCAAATGACAGAGAATAAGGAAGCTGAGCAAAAGAGAGACAAACAACTACTGGACCACGAGGGGAGAATTCGAGAGATAAGTGATGCCATAAGACGGAACAACATTAGAATAATTGGGATTCCAGAAGAAGAAGAAAGAGAAATAGGAGCAGAAGGTATACTGGAGAGGATTATTGTAGAGAATCCATAATATAGCAAGGGGAACAAGCATCAAAATCCAGGAGGTGCAGAGAACACCTCAAAATCAATAGGAATCGGCCCACACCCAGGCACCTAATAGTAAAATTTACAAGTCTTAGTGACAAAGAGAAAATCCTGAAAGCAGCACGGGACAAGAAGTCTGTATCATACAATGGTAAAAATATTACATTGGCAGCAGACTTATCCACAGAGACCTGGCAGGCCAGAAAGAACTGGCATGATATATTCAGAGCACTAAACGAGAAAAACATGCAGCCAAGAATACTTTATCCAGCTAGGTTATCATTGAAAATAGAAGGAGAGATAAAAAGCTTCCAGGACAAACAAAAACTGAAAGAGTTTGTAAACACCAAACCAGCTCTACAGGAAATATTGAAAGGGGTCCTCTAAGCAAAGAGAGACCCTAAAAGTATTATCAGAAAGGAACAGAGACAATATACAGTAACAATCACCTTACAGGCAATACAATGGCACTAAATTCATATCTCTCAATAGTTACCCTGAATGTAAATGGGCTAAATGCCCCAATCAAAAGACACAGGGTTTCAGAATGGATAAAAAAACAAAACCCATCAATATGCTGCCTACAAGAAACTCATCTTAGACCTGAAGACACCTCCAGATTGAAAGTGAGGGGGTGGAAAACAATTTACCATGCTAATGGACATCAGAAGAAAGCTGGGGTGGCAATCCTTATATCAGATCAATTAGATTTTAAGCCAAAGACTATAATAAGAGATGAGGAAGGACACTTCATCATACTCAAAGGGTCTGTCCAACAAGAAGATCTAACAATTTTAAATATCTATGCCCCTAACATGGGAGCAGCCAACTATATAAACCAATTAATAACAAAATCAAAGAAACACATTGGCAAGAATACAATAATAGTTGGAGACTTTAATACACCCCTCACTGAAATGGACAGATCATCCAAGCAAAAGATCAACAAGGAAATAAAGGTCTTAAATGACACACTGGACGAGATGGACATCACAGATATATTCAGAACATTCTACCTCAAAGCAACAGAATACACATTCTTCTCTAGTGCCCATGGAATATTCTCCAGAATAGATCACATCCTGGGTCATAAATCAGGTCTCAACAGGTATCAAAAGATTGGGATCATTCCCTGCATATTTTCAGACCACAATGCTCTGAAGCTAGAACTCAATCACAAGAGGAAATGTGGAAAGAGCACAAATACATGGAGGCTCAACAGCATCCTTCTAAAAAATGAATGGGTCAACCAGGAAATTAAAGAAGAATTGAAAAAAACCATGGAAACAAATGATAATGAAAACACAACGGTCCAAAATCTGTGGGACACAGCAAAGGCAGTCCTGAGAGGAAAATATATAGCGATACAAGCCTATCTCAAGAAACAGGAAAGGTCTCAAATACACAACCTAACCCTACACCTTAAGGAGCTCCAGAGAGAACAAAGAAAGCCTAAACCCAGCAGGAGAAGAGAAATAATAAAGATCAAAGCAGAAATCAATGAAATAGAAACCAAAAAAACAATAGAACAAATCAATGAAACTAGGAGCTGGTTCTTTGAAAGAATTAATAAGATTGATAAACCCCTGGCCAGACTTATCAAAAAGAAAAGAGAAAGGACCCAAATAAATAAAATCATGAATGAAAGAGGAGAGATCACAACCAACACCAAAGAAATACAAACAATCATAAGAACATATTATGAGCAACTCTATGCCAACAAATTTGACAATCTGGAAGAAATGGATGCTTTCCTAGAGACATATAAACTGCCAAAACTGAACCAGGAAGAAATAGATAACCTGAATAGGCCCATAACCAGTAAGGAGATTGAAACAGTCATCCAAAATCTCCAAACAAACAAAAGCCCAGGGCCAGATGGCTTCCCAGGGGAATTCTACCAAACATTTAAAGAAGAATTAATTCCTATTCTCCTGAAACTGTTCCAAAAAATAGAAATGGAAGGAAAACTTCCAAACTCATTTTATGAGGCCAGCATCACCTTGATCCCCAAACCAGACAAGGATCCCATCAAAAAAGAGAATTACAGACCAATATCCTTGATGAACACAGATGCGAAAATTCTCACCAAAATACTAGCCAATAGGATCCAACAGTACATTAAAAGGATTATTCACCACGACCAAGTGGGATTTATTCCAGGGCAGCAGGGTTGGTTCAACATCCGCAAATCAATCAATGTGATACAGTACATTAACAAAAGAAAGAACAAGAACCATATGATACTCTCAATAGATGCTGAAAAAGCATTTGACAAAGTGCAACATCCCTTCCTAATCAAAACTCTTCAAAGTGTAGGGATAGAAGGCACATACCTCAATATTATCAAAGCCATCTATGAAAAACCCACGGCAAGTATCATTCTCAATGGAGAAAAACTGAGAGCTTTTCCGTTAAGGTCAGGAACACGGCAGGGATGTCCGCTATCACCACTGCTATTCAACATAGTACTAGAAGTCCTAGCCTCAGCAATCAGACAACAAAAAGAAATTAAAGCCATCCAAATTGGCAAAGAAGAAGTCAAACTATCGCTCTTTGCAGATGATATGATACTATATGTCGAAAACCCAAAAGGCTCCACTCCAAAACTGCTAGAGCTTGTACAGGAATTCAGTAAAGTGTCAGGATATAAAATCAATGCACAGAAATCAGTTGCATTTCTTTACACCAACAACAAGACAGAAGAAAGAGAAATTAAGGAGTCAATCCCATTTACAATTACACCCAAAACCATAAGATACCTAGGAATAAACCTAACCAAAGAGGCAAAGAATCTATACTCAGAGAACTATAAAGTACTCATGAAAGAAATTGAGGAAGACACAAAGAAATGGAAAAATGTTCCATGCTCATGGATTGGAAGAATAAATATTGTGAAAATGTCTATGCTACCTAAAGCTATCTACACATTAAATGCAATGCCTATCAAAATCCCATCCAATTTTTTCAAAGAAATGGAACAAATAATTCTAAAATTTATATGGAACCAGAAAAGACCTCAAATAGCCAAAGGAATATTGAAAAAGAAAACCGAAGTTGGTGGCATCACAATTCCAGACTTCAAGCTCTACTACAAAGCTGTCATCATTAAGACAGTATGGTACTGGCACAAAAACAGACACATAGATCAATGGAACAGAATAGAGAGCCCAGAAATAGACCCTCAACTCTATGGTCAACTAATCTTCGATAAAGCAGGAAAGAACATCCAATGGAAAAAAGACAGCCTCTTCAACAAATGGTGTTGGGAAAATTGGACAGCCACATGCAGAAAAATGAAATTGGACCATTTCCTTACACCACACACGAAAATAGACTCAAAATGGATGAAGGACCTCAACGTGAGAAAGGAATCCATCAAAATCCTTGAGGAGAACACAGGCAGCAACCTCTTCGACCTCAGCCGTAGCAACTTCTTCCTAGGAACAACGCCAAAGGCAAGGGAAGCAAGGGAAAAAATGAACTATTGGGACTTGATCAAGATCAAAAGCTTCTGCACAGCAAAGGAAACAGTCAACAAAACCAAAAGACAACTGACAGAGTGGGAGAAGATATTTGCAAACGACATATCAGATAAAGGGCTAGTATCCAATATCTACAAAGAGCTTAGCAAACTCAACACCCAAAGAACAAATAATCCAATCAAGAAATGGGCAGAGGACATGAACAGACATTTCTGCAAAGAAGACATCCAGATGGCCAACAGACACATGAAAAAGTGCTCCACATCACTGGGCATCAGGGAAATACAAATCAAAACCACAATGAGATACCACCTCACACCAGTCAGAATGGCTAAAATGAACAAGTCAGGAAATGACAGATGCTGGCGAGGATGTGGAGAAAGGGGAACCCTCCTACACTGTTGGTGGGAATGCAAGCTGGTGCAACCACTCTGGAAAACAGCATGGAGGTTCCTCAAAAAACTGAAAATAGAGCTACCTTATGACCCAGCAATTGCACTACTGGGTATTTGCCCTAAAGATACAAACGTAGTGATCCGAAGGGGCACGTGTACCCGAATGTTTATAGCAGCAATGTCCACAATAGCCAAGTTATGGAAAGAACCTAGATGTCCATCAACAGATGAATGGATAAAGAAGAAGTAGTATATATATATAATGGAATACTATGCAGCCATCAAAAGAAATGAAATCTTACCATTTGTGACGACATGGATGGAACTAGAGCGTATTATGCTTAGCGAAATAAGTCAACTGGAGAAAGACAACTATCACATGATCTCCCTGATATGAGGAAGTGGAGATACAATGGGGGTGGGAGTTAAGGTGGTAGGAAAAGTAAAAATGAAACAAGATGGGATCGGGAGGGAGACAAACCAAAAGAGACTCTTAATGTCATAAAACAAACTGAGGGGGGTGGGGCGGATAGGGGTTGGGAGAGGGTGGTGGGGTTACATTATATGTTTAAATAAAGCTTAAAAAAAAAAAAAAGATGCAATTTGCTAGAAATAGGCAACAGACCTGAACAGACACCTTACAAAAGAGAATACCTAAATGGTCAATAAATATTTGAAAAGGTGCTTGGCTTCCATGAGTGAAATGCTAATTAAAACTATACAGAAATCAAAATATACCAGAAAGGCTAAAACTAAAAAGACAGAAAAGTTCAAATGTTGTATAGGGTGTGGAGCAACTAGAACTCTCACAGTGTTAATTGTGAGTCACCTTGGTTTTATCTGGTAATGCTGACTATAAGCATGCATGCCCCATCAGTTTTATTCCAAGTTATATAACCAAGTATAATATGTACATGTGTTCACTAAATGACATGTACAAGAATGTTCTCAGTAGCACTATTCATAGTAGCCAAATACTGGAAACAACTCAAATGCCCCTCAAGAGAAGAATGGATATATAACTTATGGTTTATTTAGACAATACAATTCAAAAACTGCAATGAGAATGAAACATTTACTACAACTTCACAAAATGTGGATGAATCTCCCAAACATAAGGACGAGTGAAAAAATCTAGACACAGAGAGTCCATACTGACCATATGATTTCATTTATCTAAACCACAAAAAAAAAAAAAACCAGGCAAAATGAATCCATATGTTAGCAGTCAGAAGAGTGCCTGGTTTCTCTTGGGAGGAGGTAGTGACTAGAAGGGAACACAACAGAGAATTGTCCTGTTTTGTTTTGTTTTGTTTTTAAAGAGTTTATTTATTTATCTGACAGAGAGATCACAAGTAGACAGAGAGGCAGGCAGAGAGAGAGGAGGAGGCAGGCCCTCTGCTGAGCAGAGAGCCCGATTCGGGGCTTGATCCCAGGACCCTGGGATCATGACCCAAGCCGAAGGCAGAGGCTTTAACCCACTGAGCCACAGGTACCTCTGTCCTTTTTTTTTTTATTTGGGTGCTGGTTACATGTGTTTGCCCAACTTGTAAGTATTCACCAATTGTATATTGACATGCACTTTTCTCAGTATATGTTATAGTTCAATAAAGTGCACAACAAAACAAAAATACCGCTGAAACTTTTAGAAGATTGTGCTCAGAATGTAACTACAGTTATTCTATCTAATGGGTGTGTTCTTGGAATGGGTAGAGTTAATCAGATTTGGGTTATTTATTTTACAAAGTCAAGTGGAAGCAGCCTTCTAAAGAAAGGCTGAGGCCAGTCTTTCAGTAAAACGAATTATGATGATGACATTTCAGAGTCCAAATGTTCTCAGAGTGAGCCTTTTCTTAAATCCCTTTTCATATTTTGATTCTCTAATCAGTAGGTGCAAAATCAAGTTAAATTCTCTTCACTTGGGGGCCTAATCATTTTGAGACCTTTTGAAGATTTCTCAATCATGACTCCACTTTTCAATACTTATTTCTAACTGTATTGGTCCAAGGTGACTAGAAATATTATTTTCAACTTCATAAATTATAAGAGTAGTTGGAGGCAGAAATTTAAATGTAGGCTGTATAAATAGTTTCATGTCCAAGATATTATCAGAAATGTGAGAATTAACATGACATTCAATAATTTAAGAGAAGAAAGCATTTCTAGTACTGAATTGTTTGGAATTAGATAAATTGTTACTTCTCTATTGTGATAACAACGTATTTTACTTTTCAAACATAGAAAGAGAGGTTATTGTATAATAACTCTCCTGTTCACACTCTCCTCATCACACATTTTCAAAATTTATTAGGATAAGATCCGTATTGTTTCATTTATACTCCAGCTACTGCCTCTTTTCCCTCACTAGATGATTTTAAAGCAAACTCCAGGCATCATATTTTATCTGTAAAGACTTCCATAGAGACACACGCATCTTTTTTTTTTTTAAGATTTTAAAAATTCATTTATTTGACAGAGAGAGAGAGAGATCGATCACAAGTAGGCAGAGCATCAGGCAGAGGGGGGGTGGAAGCAGGCTCCCTGACGAACAGAGAGCCTGATGCGGGGCTCGATCCCAGGACCCTGAGAGTGTGACCTGAGCCAAAAGCAGAGGCTTTAACCCACTGAGCCACCCAGGCACCCCTAGACACACACATCTTTTAAAGGCTTAGATAAAGACTGTGATATCATTATCACTTCTAAAATAAATTGACAAAATAATTTAATTTCATCAAATAGTCAAGACTATAGTTTTTTTTTTATTGTGATTATTTTTTTTCCCAATTAGTTTTTTTGACTCAGGATCCAGTCAGGGACCCAGACACTGCATTGGATTACTGTCTCTCTTAAATGTCTTAATCAGTAAGGTCCCCACTCCCTTTATCTTTTTCCTCTGCCATTATTTGTTGAAAAAATAATTTGCCATTATTTGTTGAAGAAACACCACAGTTTAACAGGTTGACTTTGGTATTATAATTCTGTCTGGATTCACATTTTTTGTTATTCAAATGTAGTTTCTTTCTAGAAGTGAGAAATCAATATTTCTGTTAAATTCTATGTCCCTCCAAAAGTCCACTATGAAATGGGATTTTATTGCTGTCCATTTCATAAGTGGCCCTATCTGCAAAAATTTATTAAGGGCTTACTACCTGTTAGACATTGTGCTAAGCACATTACAAGTATCATTTTACTCAGTCTTCACAGCCCCTCATGAGGTAGCTATGATTATTCCCATTTTACAGGCAAGGAGACGGAGGCACGAGAGTTAAGCCATTTGTCCAGTGTCTCTAACTATCAGAACTGGGAGAAATGGGACTGCATTCAATTTGTATAACATCAGATCCATGCTCTTACCAACAGCACTGTTCTATGAGCCTAAGCTTTTAGAAGATATCACTCATATTAAGAGATGTTAGCATCTAGACCTGACTTTCATATTTTTCCACTTGTTTCTCTGTACTCTTATTCATTGTGTGGCTTGTGGGCCAGCAGGAGAAATGCAGAACCTCAGACCTTTTGAATCAGAATCATTGGGTGTGGGGCCCAGAGAACCTGTACCAAGTTCTCCAGGTGATTCTTAGGCCAGCCAGAGTTTGAGAACTACTACTTTCTGGTGTACCAGGTTGGTGGACAGTAGGCTGGCTACTTAATTCTTCTGCCTACTTGTTTGGCGCAGTTTAGAGAGACATAAAGAGAGTTGCAACTCTGGATTGTGCCTTTGGATTCTATGACCAGGGAAAGTAATAAAAATAAATGTTTCTTGCTCTTTCTGAGATCTTTCCATATTTATCTTTGTTTCTTCCACCATTTTTCCATGTATTTTTCCATTGTCTTCCTTTTTCCACCCCGTGGTCCTTGAACTCTGTGCAGCTGTCCTGTTAGTTTAGAACTTCTGGCTTCTCAGAAATAAACACCGGGGGATGGATGGACCACGAGAAACCCCTTCCTCTACATGTTTTGTCTGAAGTTGGCCCAGCAATTATTTGTTTACCTCCAAGGCTCAGCCGAAATGGCATTTTTTGGGTGACCCTGCCTTGACTGAGTCTCGTTTCCTTTTTTCTGGCAGCTGTCATGGACACATACCCCATGCCTTCACCAACACTTTTCTCAAGGGGGACTGCACCAGATGTTTATTCATTTATTTATTTTTGTTGATTTATTTGAGATAGAGAGAGAGTGAGAGCACGACTGGGAGATGGAGAGGGAGAAGCAAACTCCCCACTGAGCAGGGAGCCTGACGCAGGGCTCCATCCCAGGACTCTGGGATCAGGAACCAAGCCAAAGGAAGCCACTCAACCCACTGAGCCACCCAGGCCCCCTGTACCAGATATTTAAGTGCCTGACCCTTCTGTGACAGATGCCTTTTGAGGCACTGTCTTTGTACCTTTTTCCTCTGTACTTTGTTCATCTGTCTTACATGCAGTAGGTAAAATGATTTCTGAATGAAGGAAATGAATGCAGTGAGTCTGGGCTTCAACATTCATGTAATGGGCTTACTTTCCATGATATAGGGGTAGGGTGTACATGTACGTGCAGAGGCACAGGCAGTGTGGTACAGAGAGAGAGAGATAAGCCCAGGGAGGCAATGTGGTTTGAACATCGCAGCAGCCAACTCGTCCAAATGCAGATGAAGAGGTGGGAGACAGGAGTAAGCATTTCCTGCTGGTCAAGGCATTATTAACCTTAAAAATAAAACTACCAGTTATTTTACCAGCAGAAAATGGGTTTATTTGGGAGTAACAGAATTGCAATCCACACAAGGAAGCTTCAACAAAACCAGAGGCAAGTCCAGCAAACAAAACAGAGCAACATTATTTTATGAAGGAGGAGGAAATTGGGGAGGGGTTGTTTTGAATAAAAGTACATTGGAGGGGCGCCTGGGTGGCTCAGTGAGTTAAGCCTCTGCCTTCGGCTCAGGTCATGATCTCAGGGTCCTGGGACTGGGCCAGGTATTGGGCTCCCTGCTCAGCGGGGAGCCTGCTTCCTCCTGTCTCTCTGCCTGCCTCTCTGCCTGCTTGTGATCTCTGTCTGTCAAATAAATAAACAAAATGTAAAAAAAAAAAATACATTGGAGAGAAGCCAGAGGAGTTCAGGTTGATGAAGTTTGGTCATTGGCTGAGTTGCAGGGATGGACCATTTCTTGTAGGAGATGCATTGTACATCTTTCCCTGTTGGCACCTGTAACTGATAATTCTTTCCTGTTGAGGTTCTTCTGTTAGAGGTCTGTAATTGACAATTCCAATAGTTGACACTGAGCGATAAGGCTCCCCCTACCAGCCTCCCCTTCTAGCACCCGGAGCCCACTTTAGTCAGTTTCCCTTTATTACTTTTCGCAGTATAAAGTGCAAAAATTTGGAAATACTAGATAAAAATTCTACTAGGAGAGGGGCACATAGGTGGTTCAGTCAGTTAAGTGGCTGCTTTTGGCTCAGGGCGTGATCTCAGGTCCTGTGATCTAGCCCCCTATCGTGTTGGGCTCCAGCACCCACTCCCCATGTGTGTATGCATCCTCTTTCATAAATAAATAAAATCTTAAAAAAAAAATTCTACTGACAGAGTTACTCTGCCCATTTCCTCCTGTCTCCTGTTTCTGTTTCTGCGTGGTCAAGTTTCACCCTATGGGGGATGGGGACAGAGGGGACAGAGACCTGAGGTGTTCAAGATTTGACTCAGCTCAAGATTTGAGCACAAGATTTCTTCTTTCATTTAATTTATGTTTATTCAACACATGGAGGATGTGTTGGTGGTTTTTTTTTGTTTTTTTTTGTTTTGAGAGAGCCAGGATCAGGGGCACAGGAGGGACAAGGGAGAGAGAATCCCAAGCAGGGCTTGAGTTCATGACATGGACAATATGACCTGAACCGAAATCAAGAGTTGAATGCTTAACGGACTGAACCACCTAGGCACCCCGAGCACAAGATTGTTTCTAACTCAGCAACTTATGTAAAACTCCTAGCCCTGGGAAACTTAACTCTAGCAAATGTATTCCCTATTGCCTTGAATCAACTTCTAAAAAATTATTGTTCATTATTATTATTGTTATTATTAAAGTAGTATACACTCACATAAATTGTTTCTAAAAAACAGAAAAGTGGATAGGGCCATTCATAATTCCATTACCCAGAGAAAATCATAATTAATATTTCTTACATAACTTTTTCCTTTGTAATTGGGAAGAAAACTTACAGAATGATTTAATTGAAGTATTATCTAAAATTTTCAATCTTTTATATATGTTTAAAATGTATGAAGTGTGGGGTCCTGAGATCGAGTCCTGCTTCTTCCTCTGCCTTTGCTGCTCCCCCTGGTTGTACTCTTTCTCTCTGTCAAATAAATAAATAGAATCTTTAAAAAAACAAAATGTATGAAGGGATATGGGAGTGTGCAGTGTTACATCGGACTTCTAAAATTCTTGATAGCAGGCAGAGTGTGCATAATTCAACAAAATGAAAGCTGCTTGCTCTGTGGTTTAGTTGATGTCAGAGAGTAGTCTCAGTCATTTCATAATTTGAAAGTCAGTATGCATCTTTTTAAAAGATTTTATTTATTTATTTGACAGAGAGAGATTACAAGTAGGCAGAGCCGCAGGTGGCAGGGGTGGGAGGAGCAGGCTTCCCGCTGAGCAGAGAGCCCGATGCCAGGCTCCATCTCAGGACCCAGGATCATGATCCATGCTGAAGGCAGAGGCTTTAACCCACTGAGCCACCCAGGCACCACTGAAAGTCTATACATTTTAACTGAAAATATTGATAAGTGACCATTTTGTCTAAATGTTTTCCTCTTTACAAAGTGTATTTTTCTGGGGATGCCTGGGTGGCTCAGTTGGTTAAGTGTCTTACTTTCAATCTTGGCTCAGGTCTTGGTCTTCAGATTGTGAGTTCAGGCCCCGTGTTGGGTTCTGCACTGGGCATGGAGTCTACTTAAAAAAAAAAAAAAAGTGTATTTTTCTAAAAGTAAATAATTTGTACTTATCTATAGAGTGGCATGTCAAAATCATCATAGTTATATTCATTTTGACATTAAATGTCCATAAACATTATGCAATTTGGCAAGCAAATCTGACAGTCCTAGGTCCATCAAATGTTTTGCAGACTAATAATGATAACTTTGCTCTTCATCAGCCTAGTTGACTAGTTGACTAT
The DNA here is from genome assembly GCA_003697995.1 of Taxidea taxus jeffersonii. NCBI lineage: Eukaryota > Metazoa > Chordata > Mammalia > Carnivora > Mustelidae > Taxidea > Taxidea taxus. The sequence goes on from ML093230.1 coordinate 24,686, forward strand.
AGTTGACTATATCCTGAATTCAGAGCTGTGCAATGGCTGTTGGACATACCTTTAGGTAAATTTATTTTTGTAGCAACTGGAAATTATAAAAAAAAAGACAAAGGCAGTAGTTTCCACTTCACTGAAAATAAAAGCAATATTTATCTTAAGAGTAGTACTCATTACACTTTACATTATTCTATTTAGATGGCAAGCTATTATTAACAGGAAGCAGAGTGCTATTCACAGCACATGTTCCAGGGTCATCATTAACTGTGCAAGACTAGTGCTTTTGTAGCCTTTCAGACATATGCTCCAATTTGGCTTGGTTATCCCTGCTATTTTCCAAGCTTGCTCAATATATTTTAGGATGTAGATCTCAAACCAAAAAGATCTTTCTTATTTGGAATTGTCAGGCCCATGTTATGTCAGTAGTTTTTGGGAAAATCCATTTAAACAGTAAAAAGTAACATTTTCAAATTTCATAATAATGACAGTAGAGCCTACACATTAAATTATCTTATATATGGCTATTTTCAATATAAATTCAAGCATTTGGGAACATTACCATAGGACATATTTCTTGATTCTATATCTTGAAAGGTATGTTTCTTGTTTGTTTGTTTGTTTTTGTTTTTTTTTAAAGATTTTATTTATTTATTGTCAGAGAGAGAGAGAGAGTGAGTGAGTGAGCGCAGGCAGACAGAGTGGCAGGCAGAGGCAGAGGGAGAAGCAGGCTCCCCGCCGAGCAAGGAGCCTGATGTGGGACTCGATCCCAGGATGCTGGAATCATGACTCGAGCTGAAGGCAGCTGCTGAGCCTCCCAGGTGTCCCTTGAAAGATATGTTTCATACAGACTGGAAAGGGTACAGATCTGTAAAACAAAAGAAACTAAAAGAAGTTCTAACTATCCCTCTTACTATTCAAATTGTACTCGTAGTCCTAGCTGATGCAGTGAGGTCAGAAAGAAGGAACAAAACTGTTATTATTTGCTGATAATACAACTGTTTAGCTCCAAAGGCCAAGGGATTCTGACTTATTAACTCTAATAACTGATTTTTTAGAACTAGCAAGGGAGTTTAGTAAGGAAAGAATAAATGTCCAACATACAAAAACCAATGTCCTTTCTATAGGTCAGTCATAATCAGTTGAGAAATGTGACATAAAGATTCTGTGCACAGCAACAAAAAAACTAATAAAATACCTAGGAATAGGGACACCTGGGTGGCTCAGTCGGTTAAACATCTGCCTTCTGCTCAGTTCATGATCCCCTAGACCTGGGATCTAGTTGGGGTAGGGCTCCCTGCTCAGCAGGGAGTTTGCTTCTCCCTCTCCCTTTGCCCCGCCCACCCAGTTTGTGCCTTCTCTCTCTCTCTCAAATAAATAAATAAAATATTTAAAAGAAAATCTAGGAATAAATCCAAAAATAGAAACATGCAAGGCATGTAATGAAACAATTATAAAAGTATTAAAGAAGTAAATTCTAAGTAGAGAGCTATGTATATCATTTTTCAGGTTGAGCTGCCTAAATATTACATAGATGTCAATTATGTATAAATAATGAAATCCCAACTGAGGTCCCAAAGGATTTTCATGGAACTTCTCAAGCTCATTTTAAAATTCAGCTGAATCCCAGAACCTAGAACAGTGCCTGACACATAGTAGAGATGCACTAAATGTGTGGTGAAAGGGGTGCCTGGGTGGCTCAGTCGGTTGAGCATCCAACTCTTGATTTTGGCTCAGGTCATGATCTCAGGATGGGATTAAGCCCTGGGTCAGGCTTTGTGCTAAGTGGGGATTCTGCTTCTCTCTGTCTCCTTCTGTCCCTCCCTGCACTCACTCTCTCTCAAATAAAAATGAATAAATAAATGTGGGTGATTAAATAATGAGTGAATGAATAGGTTCAATAACTACCTATATGCAAACAACTCATATATTTGTATTTCTACCCTAAAGTCATTCTCTGAGCTCCTGACCTGTATATCTAATTGCCTCCTTACTCTTTTCACTTGATTAGCAAGAAACCAATTTAGACTCATTATGTTCAAAACATAATGTACTATCCCTCTTGCAAATCCTTTCCTCTACCAGTCATCAAGATGGGTAAACTAAAAGCAGGGAGTTATCTCTAACCATCCAACTGTCCATTTGTGATTATCTAAATCATCACAAATCCCACTGAGTCTATCTGCTGAATTTTTCTTGAGTCCATCTGTGTCTCTCATCTATAGTGCCACCACCATCTGCCATAATTTCTTTCCCATTCTGGTGAATAACTTCTTAACTAGTTTCTTCTCCTCAAAGTCAGTACTTTTCCCTCTGCTGCTTTCCTACCTCAAAACAATGTCATGATTTTCATTGCTTTTAGGGTTAATTCCAAGCTCTTCATCATGGCTTATAAAGTTTGGCCCAGCCTGGTCTTCCATGACATTTGCCCTCCCTTTTGCTTTGAATGTTTGCCAAAGCAAAACATTCAAAACATGACTTTTGAAGCATGTCATGTTTCCTCCTGCCACAGAGCCTTTGTATATGCTATTCTTTCTGCCTGGAATCATCGCATTTCTTCCTTATCCTAACTAACTCTACTTCTTTTTTTTTTTTTTCAAAGATTTTATTTATTTATTTGATAGACAGAGATCACAAGTAGGCAGAGAGGCAGAGAGAGAGGAGGAAGCAGGGTGTCCGCAGAGCAGAGAGCCCGATGTGGGGCTCGATCCCAGGACCCGAGCCGAAGGCGGCGGCTTTAACCCACTGAGCCACCCAGGCGCCCCACTAACTCTACTTCTTAAGATCTCATTGCAATCATCTTTTTCTTAGGTAAGATCCTTCTGATTCCCATTATACTCTTATATCACTCTGCTACATAGGTCAAATTAAATTTACTATTATGTGGCTGATTTTCAGACTTTAAGCTCAATCAGAACAGAGGCAATGTCTTTTTTGTACTTGCTATGGTGTCCCTAGCTAGGTCATGAATAAATGAATAGAAAAATGAGACTAGACAGACAGATATGTGCACAATGGCTTGACGTGGACAGCAAACAATAGCTCTTCATTAAAAGAATAAGGAGAAACTTAATCTGTTTCTAAGTGAGTAAGAATCATGGCTCAGAAAACCAACTGCAAGTGCTTTATGTTTAATTTCCCACTTTGAAATTGTTTCTACAGAAGAGGCCCAATATTTATGTCAATGCCTTACAACGAAAATAAACCAGAAAGGATTCAAATATGAGAAGAGAGATTCATCCATGCAGATAATCAAGATTTAATTTATAATAAAAAATGAAGATATTTCTTACAATGCTCAATAAAAAGCAAAAAGAATATTTAAACAAGAACTTGAATTCATCTATGTTGTAAAGACTTTGGTTTCATATGCCATAAATATAAAGATAAAATTTTCCATTATACATCATCATGTAAGAATAGCCTAATTTAATAAGATGTTCATGCATAATAAACTCCTAAGTAAAATAAATAAGAATGGCCGATAGTTTATGTTGAAAAACTGATAGAAAAATTTTTGTTTTAGTTTTAAAATATTCTTTAATCTTGATGAGTAACTTGAGAATTTTCAAGTTGATTATATAATTGTAGATTCATACTTATTTCACATATATTTATACATTTCTTGTAGCCCAAAACAATTTTTAATAGGAGTAAAGAGATGCAAAATAGAAGTTTTGATAATACTGTAAGCACTATTGAGATCAAATGTTAGTAATTTGTTGACATGAATTAAGTGCATTTTTCTTAGTTTCAGGGAATATTTAATTCCTTTGCAATGAAATCACTACTCCATACTCATAGATATATCTGATACACTGATAAAAAGTAAAATGTAGTACATTTCTTTATGTTTCTAGGGAACAAGACTGTTTGGGAGGTTTAATAAATATGCCCATTGTTTAGTCCCTGACATAACCCAAGAGAATCATAAGATTATACCCAGTGAAGTTACTAAACCCATATGAGGACTTCTAAATTAAGCAAATGATTGAATATCCTTGTAACCACTCCAACCAAGTTTATAAATTTGTGATTTTGCCTTATCTCAATTGAAACTTTAAAACATTCTTTTATTAATGGGTTTTGACAAATGTATAATGACATGTATCTACCAGTGCAATATCATACCAAGTAGTTTCACTGCTCTAAAATCCACTGTGCTTTGCCTATTTATCCCCCCAATCTCTCGCAGCTATTCATTTCAGTTTCCTCTGTATCTGTTCATGGCTTGGAAGCTCATTTCTTTTTATCACCGAATAATATTCTCTTGTCCTTCATCTACTGAAGGACATCTTGGACCCGTCCAAGATTTTTTGCCTCCCTTAGGTGAGACAGGACGACTGGAGAGGGCTGGAGGTGTGTATTTCCCTTTCTCCCTGGAAGGACATAGAGGACTGGAGTTTTTCTTTTCACTCAGGTAGGTTTGTCTCTGATAATATCCCAGCAGGTTTGATAAAACAGACTGAAAATCAATAAATGAAACCTTGTTTAGAATGGAGTCAGGAGGTCAGCTGAGGGAGCTCTCCCAGCCAGCTACAGCTTGTCAATTGCAGATCCAACAGGAAGAGCGGTACCTTCCGAGTCAGTTCTACTTCAGGGTTCTAAAGTAGCTGAACTTCTACTTCAGCTTTACTACACCAGGAGGGGGAAGAAGGGTTCTTTTCCTCCCCTGGCAACAGCCCAGCCAATGAGAGTTGTTACAACTCAGCCAATGAAAAGCCGTTATACTTCAAACTCTGAGTTTACTCCAATGGCTTTTTTGTTTATAATAGTCTTTGCAATTCCCCCCTTCCAGTATAAAAGACCACTCCTTTGCTTTGTTCTGCTTTCTTGCCTGTGATTTTGCCTGGTTTTGCATGTTTTTGGTACGTCGCTTGCGTGTCCCAGAAGAATGCAATTCTTCACTATTTCCAGATAAGCCTATTTGCTAGTAAAATAACCGGCAGTTTTATTTTTAAGGCTATCAGTCATTGGTAAATTAATTTCTCCTGAGGGCAGGCCTTGTTAAGAATGGTTTCCACATGGTTCCCTTTTCCCTCTGTTGAAAACCTAAGGGGGTTTTTCTTCCATATTCAATGTTAGTACCGAGTAGAGCTCTGGAATGGGGCGAGGGTTAAAACTCATGGAAGTATGACTTCCCCTATGACTCGGTCCACCTGTAGCTTTTTTGTTTTTGTTTAATTTTTTTTATATAATTTTTTTAAAGATTTTATTTATTTGACAGACAGATCACAAATAGGCAGAGAGGCAGGCAGAGAGAGAGAGGGAAGCAGGCTCCCTGCTGAGCAGAGAGCCGGATGTGAGGCTGGATCTCACAACCCTGAGACCATGACCTGAGCCAAAGGTGGAGGCTTAACCAACTGAGCCACCCAGGTGCCCCCCCCCCCCCGTTTTTAATTCTCAGACTTGTCCATACTGAGTGGACAGCAATTCATTAATTACACTTCCAGTTCTCTTACCTTGGCATTCATTCCCGCGGTGGTTTTTTGACTGTGGGTTTCTCTGATAAATTGTGACTCTGTATCTGTCTCCCGTTTTGGGAGTAGCTGTTTGCCCTGAGACCTTACTTCTCTGATGGACTGTGATACTAATGATTTATACTAAGAAATATATTTGGTCTCTGTACCATGTCTGGCACAGAGCTGGTAAAAAACCCTTGTTCCCTTGTTGTTTTCTAATCAAAGAGAGGTAATGTGTTTTTGTTATGTTAATGACGTACTTTTGGACTCTACCTCAGGATGGAGGCTGATTGCCAGGGGAACCAACCAAAAATTTAGGTGTGGAACTTTAAGTCCCACTCTCTGACATCTGGGCTGAAGAAAGGAGCTGAAGATTGAATCACTCATCTCCAGTCGATGATTTGATTAGTCACGCCTATGTAATGAAGCCTCTATAAAAGCCCAAAAGGACAGGGTTCAGAGAACTTCTGGGTTAGTGAGCACGTGGATATGGGGATAGTAGTAACTCAGAATATTGAAGCTCTGGGCCATTTCCCTATACCTTGCCCTGTGCATCTCTTCTGTCTGGCTGTTCCTGAGTTACATGTTTTTATAATAAGTTGGTGACCTAATAAATTCTTTGAGTTCTGTGAGCTGTTGTAGCAAATTAAGTGAACCCAAGGAGGGATCATTGGAATCTTTGTTCTGTAGCTGGTAGGTCAGAAGCAAGGTGATATCCTGGTTTTGCCAATGGCATCTGAAGTGGAACGGGTCTTGGTGGGGAGGGGGCAGTCATCTAGAACTGAACCCTTCAGCTTTGCAATCTGATGCTATTTTGTTTGTTTGTTTGTTTTGTGAGACTTCTGTTTGACAATTTTTTCTCAGAACCTAGAGCAGTGCCCAGGGCCTAAATAGTTGTTGAAATGAGCATTAGAATGAAGAGACTTTTTTTTTTTTTTTCTGGTTTGTCAAGGTCACACATCCCAGCATACGATGGTCACCTTATCTGGAGGGACTGGAAGGGAGGTCAGTCGGTTCAGAGTACAGAAGGCATAGCCGTGGCAGACATGCGTTCCCATGGTGGAACTTGGCTCTTCCATCACAGTTCGCAGCCTGGACGGGGGCAAATCGGCACACCCCCATCTGGTCCAAGGAGGACTGGAGGAGAATGTGGTCACACTGCCCTGTGGGCAGTGTAGCCCTCACAACACCTTAATTTCAGACTTCTCCAGAATAGTGAGAAAATGAATTTCTGTTGTTGTAGGCCACCAAGTTTGTAGTAATTGATTACGGCTGCCCTAGCCAAGTCATACAGAGTCCATTTCACGGGTGCTTTGTCACGGGGTTAGATGGCAAAAGGCAGAGACAGGAGTTTATCTAGTATTTTATATTCTTCACATTACAAAGGTGTTTTATTGCTGTTTATGCATTATAAATCAATAGAAGTGTACCAAACTGTGCCATTAAAAGCTTGGGCCTGTGGAGCTGGTTAGAAAACTGAGACCATGAAGAAAGTCTATGCATTTGCTTTAAAAATGTACCTTTCTGATGTGTACATATCTTTAATAATGTGTATGAAAAAGTAAATAGAAACCATGGAAGGCCTATTAAGAAAAATTTGACTACAGAAGGAAGACATTGGCTAACAATGTTTACAAAGTATTTACCTCATTAATAATTTAAAAAATGCAAATTACTAAAAGGAGTCCATTCTCAGCTATTAAATTGGCAAAAAAATAACCAGTGTTGGCCAAAGTTCAGGAAAATGGGCAGTTCCACACACTGTGGTCAGAGTATGTTGATATGTTGATGCAACATTTCTGGAAGACTTAATAATGAAGACATGTACATTGATGGTCTTTCCATTTTAAATAAATACTTGGGCCCAGAAATCTTAATTCTGTTTATTTATCCCGAGGAAATAATAAGGATATGGGATATATACAAGATGTTCACTGAGGTTTTGCTTACACTGGTACAAAATTTAAAACAGCCTGAAAATATACAAATAACAGCTCAGTGACTAAATTGTGGTAGAGTCTCTACAACAGAAATTTCCTTAGGAATTAAAAATGCTGTAGTAGTAGGGTATGTAGTGATCGTACCTGTTTACGATGTTCGTAACGTACTAGGTAAAAGGAAGAGATCATAAAACAACATACTACATGATCACATTTCAAAAAGTATATACAGGAAACAAACTAAAAAGATGCACATGAAATGTAAACAGTGGTTATTTCTGGGTAGTAGGACGACATTGGACTTTATTTTCCTTGTGTGTGTGTGTGTGTGTGTGTGTGTGTCTTGCATACTTCCCTAATTTTCTATTACCACATAATGTTTATGAATAATTTGAATGATTATGAAATAATTTTATGCAATTGTTTTTTAAGGAAGAAAAAGAATATTTAAAAAATATCTCACTGGCTAGGTGATCAGCTCCTTGAGGTCAGGGACTGTGAAAAAAAATTGTTTTTAAAACCTCTAATACTACTGACTATTGTATCTGGCAAACAAGAGGCTAATTAATACTTCTCAAAATGAAATCATAATATGTCAAACAAATCAACAGGGCTAAATTAGAATATTCATTATAAATATTTTCTTTTCTTTTTTTTTTTTTTAAAGATTTTATTTATCTACCCGACAGACAGAGATCACAAGTAGGCAGAGAGGCAGGCAGAGAGAGGAGGAAGCAGGCTGTCCACAGAGCAGAGAGCCCGATGCGGGGCTCGATCCCACGACCCTGGGATCATGACCCAAGCCGAAGGCAGTGGCCTTAACCCACTGAGCCACCCAGGCGCCCCATAAATATTTTCTCAATGTGATTTTTTATTTTGTTTTTAAGATTTTTATTTATTTATTTGACAGAGAGAGACAGAGAGAGCACCAGCAGGGAGAGCAGGAGAGGGAGAAGCAGACTCCCCTCCCTGCTGAACAGGGAGCCCGAGTAGGACTCAATCCTGGGATCCTGACCTGAGGTGACTGAGCCACCCATGCACCCTCAGTGTGATTTCTTAATAGGAAATTATCCAGTTACTTCATTTCCCTCTAAAGTCACAATTTATTGCAGGTAATGGCATGGCACTTACCTGCATTTTCGGGGGCTGCAGCCTGTTTTGTGAGTGTTACTATAGCCTTAGTAATGAAGTATATAAATTTTCTTGCAATCTAAAGATACAGGCTTACATTGGGTTTAGATACATTTAAATTCAACTATTGTAGGTAAGGGTCAACAATTTCCAAGGATTATGGGATACCATAGCCGCTAAGTGGAAACATTTAACTACGTGACACAAAAAATTATAAAGATACCAGAGGTTCACACTTGCCTTTTCCTTCAGATTAAGAGATAGATTTATTTAGACAGCTGAAATAGGACCCCGTAAGAGAAGTTTTGTCTCCTTGGCTGTTCCCCCAAGATTATCAGAAAGGAATGGATAAGCTAACTAATTGCATGTTTGACAGGGCCTGCATACAAGGCCTGGAAGACATTTTTGTACATGATGCTTTTACATAATAACCTGCATAGTTTAAGTGACTGTAAGCAATATTACTTTAAAGTTGTCCAAAGAACTGTTCGCCATTGTGATGAATACAAGATATGATGGATCTTACAGAGGTATTTAAGTTTTCTCTACTATGATGTGAATGCCTAACTAGCTTTGATTATATAAACTAAGTGAGCTCAAGGACACAAGGATAATAAAAGATACTAGTAATATGTAATTTACATATCTTGGGGAAAATACTTCACTGTTATGGTTGATTTACACTATCTAGTAATGTAAATATTTTACAAATACAATACAAATGGAAGAATTAAGGAATGGGATGTTTATAAGACCAAATAAGTATTTTGACTTAAAAGACTCTTTTCATTTGCATTACTTTTCCAATTTTTCCTTTGCTGCCAAAATCCTAACCTCTTTTAATTAACAAGATGCTAACCCTGTTGGACACTTATGGCTCAATAAACTTGAATGTGCCTGTCCTGTAAGTCCCATAAAAGTGAGCAGCTGTGACTGACTTCATTCTCTTGTGCATTACTCTCCCTTTCCTTTTCTGTAACTATCAGGTTTCTGTTCTGACTCCTGAGGAGCCTTGTAATGCAATATTTAGACCTCAATTTTATTTTAAGTCACGAAGCAGTGCCTGAGGCTTAACTTGGTTGCTGTTTTTTCTTGTCATTTATTTCTGTCAAAATGAGTTCCTCTGAAATTATTTTCGTCAAGAATTTTCATCTCAGGGTGCCTGGGTGGTGCAGTCGGTTAAGCATCTGACTCTTGATTTTAGCTCAGTTGATGGTCTAAGGGTCGTTGGATTCAGCTGTGTGTCAGCTCAATGCTCAGTGAAGAGTCTGCTTGGGATTCTCCCTCTCCACCTCACCTTGCTCACTTGTGCGCTCTCTAAATAAAATCTTAAAAAAAAAAAAAGAACTTTTATCTCTTGTTTTGCCATCTGAGTTTGAATGATGAGTTCATTGAACAATTAAGGAAGTGGGTTTTTAAAATTATTTACAGTATTTTCTATTAAGGATTGTACACAACTTTGGGGAATGACTTTATGAGAGTATTTCAGATTTATGACATATTAAAAAATGAGAGCACTGATGTTTCAACAAGGTATGTAACTGAATTTTATGGCAAAGCTAAAAATGACAGAGCTAATGGCTGTCATGGGAAGTAGATGCTCAGCCTCTAAGGTTGATTAGAGAGATTGACTGTGGTGTCCCTTTGTAGAGTAACTTGGAAATGCAGTAGAAAGCCAAAGAGACCCAGGAGAATTATACTTCCATGTGACATGCTTTCTTAATCTATTTTCTTTTCTTCTTTCTTTCTTCTCTTTTTCTCTTTCTTTCTTTCAAGATTTTATTTACTTATTAGGGTAGGGGAGAGTAGGGAGAGGGAGAGAGAATCTGAAGCTGACTCCACACTGAGCACAGACCCTCTCTCAAAACTGTGAGATCATGACCTGAGCTGAGTCCAAGAGTCGGATACTTAACCAGCTGAGCCACCCATGTGACACGCTTTTGTATGTGAATGTAAAAATCCCACAGTGAATATGTATGATAAAGAACACTGCCTTTATGTTTGGAGGGGTGGTGGAAATGCAGAGGCATGGTATCAAGAGTGCTTTTTTCCATTGTGTGACCGAGTTTTCATTATGTAATTATAAATAAGCATTTGCTCCTGCCTTTATTATGTCTCTTGATGCGTAACAAGTTACACCCACAACTTGATTAAAGATTTATTACCTTACAGATTTTGTGGGTCAGGAATCAATCCAGGAGTAATTTAGGTAGGTTCTCTGCTTTGGAGCTTCTTGAGTGACTGCAGGGGCGGGCGTGGGGCGAGGGGGGGGGGGCGGCGGCTACTGTTGAGGCTCGGCTAAGGAGAATATGCTTCTAAAATCACTCTTGTGGTTGTCAGTAGGATTCAGTTCCTCGTGGGCTGTTGGCTGGAAGTCTTTCTCAGTCTCTTGCTATGTGGGCCTCTCGATAGGTGGTTTTTTAACCTGGCAGGTGGTCTCCATCAGGGTGAGTGAATGAGAGATCCAGAGAAGACCATCTTTTTACAATGTGACATCCCATCACTTCTGCTGTATACACATTAAAAGCCAGTCATTATGTCCCATGCGTACCCTAAAGATGCATTTCCAGGAAGTGAGATCAGGGAGCCTTCTTAGAGGCTGCCCATAAGCATGCAAAATACATTCCCATGCTCCCCATTTTCCCAGAAGTCTCATTGCATTACAGTATCAGCTTGAAGTCCGGAATCTGAAACCAGGTCAGGGTGGGTGAGGCTTCTCTTTAAGTACAACTTCTGGACCTCCTCTCCATAGGTAGACCCAAGAAGCTAATGGGACAAGTCATCTGCCTACCATGCCCAATATACAATAATAAAGCAGGCATAGGAGTACTGCAGTCAGACATTCCTGTTCACAAGGGGGGTAAATGGAGACTCAGAGGAGTCCCTACATCCAGCCCCTTGGGAGGGGAGGGGATTATGCAAGCGTGTGAAAACCAGGAGTGGGAGGGGTCACTGGCGACCATCTTATAGGCTGCTTACCACACTGCTCTTCTATTTGACTCTAATAATAAAAAAAGTAAAGTTTAAGAGGAGTTATTTTACGAAGCATGAAGTATAGCTGAGTTTTCAATATATATTGCATTCCTTGTGAGTTTGTATTGGATTTTTTTTCTTTGGCTCAGGGTAAAAATTCTTTTGCATTACAAGAATAGTGGAGGAAATTGCTTAAAAATTCTGTCTCCTATCATGGCTATAGATCTGATCACAGACTCTTACACATTGTTTAATTTTCCTAAAATTTTAAAAACATTTTCCTAAGGTTTAATACAGCATCTGCTATAGCTCTGTACATATTCTTCAAGGTGCATTATGTATTCTTCAATTTATTAATATATTGATTGCATTTGCATAACATTCAAATTACATTCTTTGGTGAAACATCAGTGTCTCTACTTTGACTATGAGAGCTGTTTTGGTTTCTTCTTTACACTACTGAGTGAATTAGAGAAATAACTTTTCCACTTCTTTTCTCTATACTGCTTCGTTACTATGTAAGTAATTTTTTTTCCTAATCACACATTTCTTCAAAATAACACAAATGAAGAACTGTGATACAAACTAGAAATTATAGATAGGTCAGGTTCGACATCAGTTACTTAACTCCTGAATGATAGTGCCTCAGGTAAAGAACATTGAAATTTTACTAAATGTGCAGTTTGAGCACTTCTCTTGATTAAGCAGTATATATTAGGTGCTTTTTAATACTTTGGAATCTAATTTTACACTTTAAACATGTGTAATAACTACTAAAAAGTATAATAAGTATATCCAAACCAGAGCATAGATTAGGAAATTTTTAAATTTCTGCACATTCTTGGGTGATGCCAAATAGTAATAAAAATTCATAACAACATACAGTGGCATTCTGTGGAAACCCTAAGATACTCTAATATCTTTAATAATAATGCTTCATATTTTTAATATTTTATGGTATTTCTACTTAAGAATCATACTTCCCCCATATATAAGTATCTCTATAATTTTATGAATAATCTATCCAGATATGCAGAATATGGGGAGAGAAAAAAATACACTCAATATTTTTCTTAACTGACACCTGACTAGTTTTTTTGTTTGTCTATAATATAAACATGCTGTGCTATCAGTTTTTATCCTCAATGATATATGAAAGATCCAAAATCAAATTGGCTGTCTCCACAGCCACCTGTAGACCACTAAGCTTAGCAGTAAAACAGTCCAAGGTCAGGTTGTTGGATGAGCCTACAGCTTCATGTGGAAGGCAGGTTTGTGGTGCAATGGGATGCTGAGTAGTCTTCAAGAAAGACCAGTGGAGTTCTTCCTGGCTATTGTGTAGCCCACAGCCACATCTTGAAAGCAAATCTGGCCAGTTAACAACAGAGGGAGACTCTGCCTGACTGGACCAACAGTGTCCATACTTCATGTCGGTAAGAACTTCACCTCCATCATGTTCTAAAGAGCCGGCGACAGATTCTAATGCACTGCAGAATGCTTCAGTGATTAGTTGAAGTTCTGTTTGAGTAAATCCATCATCTCTGAGAATGCTTTCTGGCTCATTACAAGTCTAAAGAGTAATAAAACCATTGAAAACACATACATATTACAAAAATGATTCTCAAAAATAAAATACTTAATCAGACCCTTATCATCAAGTTACTATTTATGTTCAGTTTCCTCAGGGGTTCAGCAAAATGCTAATAGCCAAATATGGATCAGCTGGCCAGGTTATTATTCCTTAATTGGAATGGTATTATAGTATAAATATAGTACAAATATATGCTAGTCATGGTATCAGAATGAATGAATCAGAATAAACCCCATCATCAGCTTCCTCTGAATGACTGTCCAGTTGTGCTCCCTCAATATATGATGGACAACACATAATGCATATATCACAGGTTTTTATACACACAGGAGGAGGTTCCTGAAGGCTAATGTCCAAGTGAAATACTTATTTATAGTTGGCAAAGTGTTTGAGATTTGTTTAAAATTAGAACACGCATAATTATTAAGACAAAAGCCATTTAGGGACATGTGTAATTTTCATGTCAATGTTTTAAAAATAAAGAATTCTCTTTTAATTAAGTAAAAGGTAATATAATTTAAAACATTTTTTTGGTTTCACCATTCTAAAAAAAGTTTCTCCTGGGGCACCTGAGTGGCTCAGTCAGTTAAGCATTGGCCTTGGCTCAGGTCATAATCCCAGTATCCTGGGATTGAGCCCCACATAGAGCTCTTTGGTAAGCAGGGAGTCAGCTTTTCCCTCTGTGTTCTCTTTCTCTCAAATAAATAAATGGAGTATTAAAAAATATAAATAAATAAATTTAAAAAAAGCAGTTTCTCCTAGCAATTTCATGATAGAAAAAATAATATATTAGCAAGTTAATAACTGAATGATAGTTAAAACCCATATCCAAACTATTCCAAAGCAGTGGCTGCTTTTTTTTTTTTTTTCTGCCTAGGAGGTGTGAACCAGATGAGACCATCTATACTGTATGTTCTTTTCCCATATTTTCAATGTTGTATTGTTTCTTCAAAATCCTACTCAAAAAATAGTCCTCTTCCAAAAAATTTTTCCAGTTTACTTAATTCTATTTGCAGACACATTGTGCATTCAGCATCAATACATAGGCACTGATTTTGTTTTCCATAATGTATATTCCATAATGTATATTATGGTAATTTTTCATGGGCTTTATCATCAAACAGATTTTAAATCATTTTGGGAAACAGGGTGGGGTGTATCTGTGAAAAAACGTTTACTTTTTCTCTAATCCTAGTCAGTCACTGGAAGCTCTGCAAGTCTCTCTCTTTTTCATTTTTAAAGTTAAGTGTAGGGCTTGAACTCACAACTCTGAGATCAATACCTGAGCTGAGGTTAAGGGTCAGATGCTCAACTGACTGAGCCACTCAGACGTCCCCTGTAGCCTCTTGATAACAATCCTGACCAAAGAATCAACTGCAAATATCTGGAAAACACATACTTTTTTGTATCTATTTTCCAATAAAGTAGGTCAGTATTTATGAAATAATTAATCAGAACTATAATGCACTAAATTTACCTATTATCAGGATATAGTTTCCTACATGAATAAAAAACATTCTATTTGATAGAACTTATAAATAGATACCAATTTAAAATTATAATAGAATCTAATACTTGGAATGCATTATTAAATGAAACTAAGTCTTTTCTTGATAGTCCAGAAGGTACGGAAGTATATTGTAGAATCTTAACACTTTTACTACAATTATCAATTATGATTATACCACAGCAGCTGAAATCTCTAATACAACTTCTATTAACAGAATGCTTATTTTAATATGCAGCATTTCAAAACAGTAATCAAAGAATGTGGTCATTTGGTGAGAGGATGGATTAACAATAATCATTGTGATAGAGATATTACCTTATATTTGCAAGTGTTATTTTTCTCACATGTTTTCAAATATAAAATTTGAGTGAGACTATAGAGAAATTAAGCATTAAAGGCTCCAGGGTATCATGATTTGATTTATTATCTCATAAAACAAATGTCGCTGAGAATTCATATCTTCTGAGCAGGTCCATATAACCTACCTTGTGTCTGATATATGCTGCCAAATGAGTTTCAGTACAGCCGCCTCCCAACAAAACACATGGTTCCTTGATGGTTAACTGCAAAACATGCAGTGCGGTTTGACATGTGAGCTAAAAAAGAGACGAATCATCAGAATCAGGCATTGCCAACAGGTTCACAAAGAAATATAAGCATGTTTTCAAGGGAACTTAGCAGACCTAAAGAGCTGGATTTTAATTACAAAAGAACAAAACCTGTGTTGCTGAGTTTGTAATATAGTGAATACATTTTGAAATAATAAAGATTAGAGATTAAAGAAAAATATTTTAGCCAGATGTTTGTTTCCATGAACCAGATTAATAGCATCTCTGATATGCACTTAGCTCTTCAAACTAAGATTCACAAATGGATGGTCTCATAATAACTGAGTCGGCAAGGTTTGCTGCAAGGTTTAGTATTTCTACTAAAAAAAATGATTTGAGTCTAAATAAATTAGCTATATACCTGCTTTAGAATTTCTTTCAAGTTGCTATGGAATTAATAACAGCTACAACCCAGTAGTAATAGAAAGAAAAGCACAAGAGAACTTTCATACTTACCAAGGTATATCCTTGAGTATATATGAACCTTTACGTTTGTGATCAATACCCATAGGTTATCACTTCTCTTATAATATATAAGTTGCATGTGTTATTGCTGGTAGAAGATGACAAACTCTAAGAGGTGGATGATGGGTATGGCTAGGGAGCTCATTTTTTCCATGAATTATTCATACACATTAGCATCAAAAAGTACACAGTTCACGTTAATTGCTATGAAAAGGCCACATGTCAAGGACCCTTAGATTGTGCATAAATACTAGAAATATATTGGTAGCACTTGCCAAGTCTTTTGTAATATCACAGGCAAGTAAATCAGCTTACTTGTGACTTTAATTGTCATTTTTGTTGTTTTTGCTTTCTTTATTTTTTAAGATTTATTTATTTATTTATTTGACAGACAGAGATCACAAGTAGGCAGAGATGCAGGCAGGGGAGGGGGTGGGGGAAGTAGGCTCCCCACTGAGCAGAGAGCGGGATGTGGGGCTCCATCCCAGGACCTTGGGACCATGACCTGAGCCGAAGGCAGAGGCTTTAACCCACTGAGCCACCCAGGTGCCCCTGTTGTTTTTGCTTTCTAAATCACCTGGGAAAGTTATGAAAAACAAAATACACAGGTCACCCACGTGAGAAAACCTATTGTGTCTGTCCGACTATTCAATCCCATCTTCAGCCCCTAAATAATGGAATTCAGAGTATAACCTACCTTCAGCTCATCCCAGGCAGTGTCATTTCTGTTGCAGAGCAGCAAGCTGCAGATAGTTGCTTCATTAGGAATTAGATGAAGAAAATGTTTGAAGCCAAATTTCGCTGGGCACAAATCTTTCACGCTTCCATAACTACTAGGAGAGATTGAGCCTAGGGAACCAATAGGTTGTGTTCCTGTTTTTTAAAGTTCAGAAAACACAAAACGTATGAGTAAAGATGGAACATGCAGTCATTTAAAACTGATTCCAAGCCAATAATAAAAGTCCCACACGCATGTACTTTAACACATGAAATACAGAATAAATAACAAGATGCTTCTAAAACCTGTACATTTAGTAGTATTCTGTTATTAAGATGATACAGAAATAAAGCAAAGCAGAGGTTCTTTTGGTTTACAGACTTCTTTGAACATCTGTTAGGAGCTATTTTGTACTCTCCGGAAAAAAGCACACAAACATGTGCATACATTTTCTGAGAGCTTAAAAAACTTGCAAGAACCCCCCCAAAAAATCACTGAACAATTAAACTTCTTTGACTATCCTTCTTTCCTTCTTGAAGCCTCAAAGAATAAGGAGTACTTGAGTAATCTGAAATTTAAGGATTGAAAAAAAATAAAAACCAAAAACACCTATTGGATGTGCTACTTCACCTGGACGCAATCTGTAGACAATCTAATGTAGTGAGAGGATCTTGCTCTACTGCTTATGGGCCACTGGACATGAAACAAATCACTCATATCATTTAACTTTTCAGGGCGGGCCTCCCCATAGGAGTGTAAATGGGGATAATAATGTCTGCTTCACAGATAAAGCAAATCAAATGTTCAATGCTCTGTACACCATGACAAGCTTCAAACACCCCAGTGGCCCATGCACAATAACCCCACTACTTAATTCAGACTAATCAAGAGGAATTTTGTCTCAAAGGGGAAGGATGTTAACGTTGACCTAGATACACCAGGGACGGTGGGAAACATAGTTTACCTAAGCCACAGGCTTGGTATAGTTGTTTTTTTCCCTTCCTTTTATCTCAAAAGGTCACTGCTCCCAAGATCCAGGGCTAAAGCTCTGGCTATTTATACCATGTTCTAGTTATGTGGGATAAGCAAGAATTGTAGGGCTATAGAAACCCAGTGCCCACTTCAAACTATTGTTTCTATGACAGAATCTTTCACCTTTTAATTTTTGTGGAGAGGGAGAGAGTGACTCTTAAGCAGGCTGCATTCTCAGCACGGAGCCTGACATGGTGCTTGATCCCACAACTCTGAGATCATGACCTCAGCTGAAATCAAGAGTTGGATGTGGATGCTTAACCGACTGAGCCATCCAGTCACTGTTGCACATTTTAAAAACTGTAATACCCAATATTCACAACTGGAAAAATCATGAAAAACCAGTGAATATTTAAAACTATGGGTGTGATGTAGAATATCAACAAGGAGTTCCACAGAACTGTTTCCATTATTTCTTAATAATTTCCACTTCGGCCATCATGGGACAGCCTTATCAAGACAGGGCAGTAACCCAGATATTAGGTATTCAGTACTGGCATACATACTGCTATTTGATGATTTATAGTAACACTAAAAATGGTGAGCTGTAACAGTGGCTTAAGTCTGATAAACCTAGTGATCAATCAGAATGGAATGACTGATACGTTGTCAGTGCGATCAAAAGGATATTGAAAAGTGGCTCAAATCACGAACTCTTTACATTGCCATGTTTCCTTGGCTGTAAGAGGTGAATATCAACCTTAGGTCTGATTTTAACTTGTAAAATACAGTGAATTTCTTGTCTGTTACAATTCTGTATCTTATCAAATATTAGTCAATTCAATAAACCTTTTAGAACACCTACTGTGAACTAGGCTTGTTGTCAGTGTTAAAAATAAGACAATCCTGATTCTCAAGGAGCTCAGCTGGAAATATCTGGGATATTTAAAGCTAGTGCGCATGTGTGCACGCACACATCCACCCACCTACCTACCCCTAATTAGGAATTACTATTTAGGCAGTACAGTAGTGAAGAAGTAGAGAAGTGAAGAAAAGGATATTTTAGTTGCAAAATTACCTTCTGAATATAATGTCATTTCTACTTGTAAAATTCAAGTAGAAGAAGGATTTTGTGTAAAGTATGAAAGAGCTTAGGATTATGAAGCTGCTAAATTTCTCAATCATCTAAGATATTTGGGGGGGGTTTAATGTTTTTAGATTATAAGACTCTGTAGTCCTTTCTGAGACTGGAAAATAGAAACTGCCATACAAATACAGAAATTGCCATAACTACTCAATTTTAAGTAAATGAACATTAATGGATACATTTTTGAGAAGCCAACTTTGTGGGCAGAAATGATACACATGTTGTGAGGTTGGCAGGTTCTAAAATTTTTCAGGGTGTTAATAGTGACACACACCAAGAATGTCTCCGCTCAAAAGACTGTTGATTTATTAACTGTGAGGGGCAAAAGCTGAAGGTGCTTTTTACCTGTCACTTTACTCAGGGGTTCCATCATAGCCACTCCGACTCTGTCAATGGCAATTACCCGGTGCATACTGAGAAACTGTTTCAAAGATGGGTGTATAACTTTTTGGCATATGACAAGGTCTACATGATCACTAACTAGCTGCCTTCCTAGGTTAAGCAACTGCTCCAGGACTGCATTTTCAAGAGAGACCCCGGAACTGACCACCACAGTTCCTTCTCCAGTATCAGAGAGATCTCCAGATAAAGAAGCACAAAAGAGTGCCACCTTGAAGGCATCTGATTTTTTGATGGGTAAGATCTTCATCAGTTGGACTTCTGACATTTCAGTAAGTATTCCAGGGAATACAGTAGAATCTAGAACTCTATGACCCTTTAAAGGCACAATTATACTCTTTCCTAAAATGAGGCGGTCTTTGGTGTTTTCTGGAATTGTAAGCAAAAAGGCTTTCAGAACCAAAGCACTGATATGGTCCGTTTCCTCTCTGGTGAGCATACAGGCGGGCTTACTTGTTACTATACTGCGCACCAAACAGAGGAGGGTCTGAGGACTGCTAAAGTCAACTGGAATTCGACAACCACAGGACTCAGACTTGAGGTAACTGGTGCAGAGGTGCAAAAGATGCTGGTTTAATTTAATAACAGTGGTGGGCGTCAAGCCTGTTTTGTGAACATTTTCAATCAGATTGCAGCAAAGAATGGCTGTGAATAAGCCACAGTCACTGAAGCACGACACATGATTCTGCGTGGATGTTGTCAGGATCTTTAAAACGGGATGGGTGATGGGAAGGTTAGAGAGCAGGGCTGACGACTGTGAGGTTGTGCACACGCAGCCTCCAAGGCCATTGTGCACCTGCTTCAGCCTCCCCGAAGGGCCATAGCTCGATGTCAGGATTCCTTTCAAGACACAAAGTTTGGCCCTGACTTTGTCACTTGTCAGTGGTTCACTTTTACAGAGTGATGGCTTTTTAGCTTCTAAACGAGACATCTTACTTTACGTGGTTGAGTGGTAAAGACAGTTTTTATTTTGTTAACCATATTTTTCTATTTATTGCATTGTCATGGGTCTTGACACTTAGAAAAAAAAATTATTCTTCAGGAATGAAAGCCTTGAATATGCAGCACTGTGGCTATAAGATTAAATAGCTCCAGGTTTATGAAGCTAATTAGCATGTAATGATTTAATGACATATTAGTAATTTAATTCCAAATATTTATTTTTGCTTCATTCTTTAATACTCTCTTCTCTGCCTGTAGAGTGAGATTTTACAGATTGTTTTGCAGCCCTCTGTATAAAGTATGTTCCAAGGTGGATGCCTATGAAAGACACTCCAGCTACGAGGAGCCAGTTCTTTCTAATCCAGCTGATGTTTTTCATCTCTTCTTTTAATGTCAAGCTCAGATTCAAAGATGCTTCTTTCTATAAGAAATAAAGGAAAAAACATTTTAGAGAAGTCCAAAACGTTTAACAGAATGCAGTTTAGTATTTTGATGCTCTGCTCCCTCTTTAGAAAAAGGAATTACCAATTGGCACAAGCCTCCACAAAATGAGAAATATAAATCCGCTTAGACTAAACAGTCATTCCGTTATTCTTCAGTGAATCCCTCCAAGAAAAAGTACTGATATTTAGATGATTTTGGAATGCAGAACAATATAGCTAGAAAGCTTACAGTAATTTGAATATGATATGCTTCTAGAAAAGAAATGCCACATTATAAAACTCATTATAAAACACTGAGTCTTAAAAAAAAGATCCCAAATGTTTTTATTCTCTTACATCAAGATTTAATGTTTTCTTCCATAACTTTGGTTTACTTGGAAACTGTAGGTCTGAACAAAGATACACATACATCAAATCCTGCTGGTAAATAATTATGAATTAAAAGAACTGTTAGTTTCCCTACTATAGACACACTCTGTATTGTGTAAGCCATCTCTAGCTGTATAATTCTGCACAGCACACTGTCAAAACCATGTTTTCAATGTTTGGCTAATTTCAAAGTAACTTTCTATAGTTTTAGTCTGTCAATGATTACCAGTTTTAATATCCTACAACGGAATCCTCTCCAAGACTTTGTAAATACAAAAACCAGGGGATATGCTATTTGACAAAGAGAAAAATAGGATCTGATTTGTAATTTGATCTCAAAAGGTCTAAATACCATAAAGTGTTGTAACAAGTGCACTCATACTTGTACTAAAACTTTCTTAACATGGTTGTAAATAAATAGTGTGCCTTGAAACACAAAGTCCTGACACTTTAATAATGTGTGGAAAAAATAAAAAAACCTCAAGTCATGGATCTTATCTGTTGAAGTTAGGTACTTTAAAGGTGGAAGTTCAGCCAATAATTATTTTCAGGAATATGATAATTACACTAATTCTTTGGACAGTATTTAGCCTAAATAAAACTAAGTGGACCATCAGACTACAGTATGACCTGAAGTATACTATGGCACAGTGTGATACAGACCAAAAAGGTGATGGAAGATAGAAGATATGCAAAGAAGAGGTGAAGAGAGGGAGGGAGTGTTATTAGAAATGTTATTTTGGTTACCATTCCTCCCCAGTTAAAGGACTATAACCATGGCAACTGGGACCAAATAAAGGGAAGGCAATGATGGCTAGTTTTCTCTCTGCAATAAATCTATAGTCATCTTTTTTTATAAGATGAGGAAAAAAAATCTTTCATCTTATGCCAGGAACAGCCAAGGTAATTAAATATTATTTCAGTGGTTATTTTAGATTCAGCAAAATCTGAGATATATTTAAATGAAACCTTAAGTGAAGTGACTTCCATACTTATTTTACATGTTATAACACACACCCACACAAGTCACAAATCGTAATAGAAATTGTGATCAAGAAAATGATTTCTCCAGTTTAAAAAAAAAGCATTTTTAATACATTAAAAGTGACATGCAACTTTTCAAAAATGGAATGTTAAGCTGGCACCTCTAACAGTCTTGTGGTAGTGAGACCAGTAAACACGTCTTTTGGCTAATCTTTCTATAAAATGAGAAAGGAAGCAATCATCGAAAGTGCTAGTGACTCCCAAATCATTTTTAGGATGTCAAAACTTGCTGACTTGTGGGTCTAGATCCAGACAAAACAAGGTATAATTAAAAGAAAAGATATAAACCAAACACTGGGCTGGCTTATAAATATGTTTGGAAGTGTCAGTTTGGACCTATTAAGACTCTTTTTCCTAACACTGTGACCCAGAGTTCCAAAGGCTACCATCACTCTGACTTCCTGGATACATAGGCCGGGCAGATGGGCCTTTGCAGGAATGCTTAACTTAATTAAAATAAGTAAAACTTACATGACTGTATTCTAAATTTAGATACTCACTGTAAGTTACGAGTTAGAGAAATATAAACATTTAAAATTTTCTCTTAACAGGAACGAGACTTCCTTGGAGAAATGGCTGATTCTAGGTCTGAGGCTAGAAATACACAAGATGAGCTGAGGACTTTTTTTGCCATAAAATATACTTGGGTCATATCAAAGACCACAGGAAAAAAACAGACACAGGAGTCAACTTGGAGGGCATTCAAGATGGCATAATTTGAGTCTTGAACCACTGCCTATTTTTGTAAGTAAAGTCTATTGGCTCATACTTTTGTATTATATATGAATGTTTTTGTGCTACAACAGAAAGTTGAGTAGTTGAAATAGAGGCTCTATGGTCTGCAAAGTGGAAAATATTTACTATCTGGTCATACACAGAAAAAAGTTTTCCAATGCCTAGATTAGAACAATGATCATAAATAATTTCTTTAGAGAGGTGGGAGGGGCGAAGGGAGAGGGAGAGAGAGAATCCCAAGCAGGCTCCATGCCCATCACAGAGCCTGCTGTCACAGTGCTCAATCCCACGACTCTGAGATCATGACCTGAGCCAAAATCGAGTCAGACACTTAACTGACTGAGCCACTCAGGTGCTCAATCATAAATAAATTTTGTGATAGATTTTATAGTGGCGAGATCAGACTGATAATGCACTTCAATCTTAGCAATACTGAAAGTGGATCAGACATTAAATGTGAAACAATGTGATTCACTAGGCTGTATACCATAACACATACTTGAAGTATTCTTTTTCAAGAAAAAAAACAAAGTAAATCAAAGCAGGCCTTCTGATCTAACTTTCAGATGACAGGAGATATGGGAGAATGAGAAACTTGTTCAGTGACAAAATGAGGACTCAATCAACCAAATTCAGAATGTGGGACATTCAAAAAGAAGTAATGTAGTGGTTGTGTAGTGGTTGAAAAGAAATGGATCTTTAATCTAGTCCCGCATCAGGCTCCTGCTCAGTAAGAAGCCTGCCTCTCCCTCTGCCTTGCCCCCTGCGTGTGTGCATTCTCTCTTTCTCTCTCAAATAAATAAATAAAATCTTTAAAAAAAAAATAAAAAAACAAAATGCAATGTGTGGGCCTTGTTTGGATTCCAGTTCCAACAAACCACTTGTAAAGATTTTTCTAAAGACAAATTTGGAAATATGAACATGGCTCTGGGTATCCAATGGTAGTAAGCAGTTACCATTAGTTTTTTCAGTGTGATAATGCATTTGTGGTTGTGTGTATATTTATCTTTAATGTTAAAGATACACACTGAAGTCTGGGACTTGCTTTAAAATATTGCAGTAATCAAAAAGAGGATGGGGACAGAAGGATAGATAAAAGAAGACAGGCAAAGTGTTTAAGTGTTAAAGCTGGGTGATGGATACTAGAGAGCTGAATATACTAGCCTCTTTATTTTGGGGTGTGTTTGCAATTTTCAATAAAAAGTAAAAATCATGGGGTGGTTCAGTTAATTAAGCATCTGACTTGACTTCAGCTCATGTCATGATCTTGGGGTCCTAGGATTGAGCCCCATGTTGGGCTACATGGTCAGAAGGGAGTCTGCTTGCCTCCATCTCCCTCTCCCCCTGCTTCTACCCTCTTTCTGTCTAAAATAAAGCTTAAAAAAAAGTAAAAATGAAAAAATATTAAGGGATAAAAAAATAGTACATTCTTTTGGTAGAATCAGTATTTAACTCACTCTAAATTGATTGGCAGTGTTGGTTACTCTAAGACTTCTAAATACTGCAGCACTGACATCTAAGATCTCTATTTTTACCTTAATGTTAAAGAAAGATGCTTTCTTTTTTCTACTTTTCCTCTAGGAATACCTCAATAATATTCCTTGTATTTCTTTTCACAGAAGGAGAAACTACTTTCTTTTATTTTTTTTCCCTTGAAGTTTGGCTATAGCAGGGCCTCAAACTCTTATGGGAAGAATTAAAGGGAAAAAATGATGTCATAAGTAGTACACATACTTTATATATATCAATATCACACTATATATGTATTCTCTCTCCTTCTCTCTCCACACACACACACACACACACACACACGCTCTCTAATGATATCATTACAGTTAGAAAAGCTCACAGGTAAGAATTAAGCATCTAATAAACTATAACTCCCTGCACGTGTGCACTAAAACTCCCTTTATAAACACAATCTTACACAGAAAGTTTTAAGGTTACTTTTTAAAGTTATTGCGCTTCAGATATTTTACTGTCTGGGTTTTTATTATTAAATAAAATACTCTGAGCCATGATCTTCCATTTCTCTTTAGGAGCATTTAAAAATAAAATCTTGATTTAAAATAATGTAATCAGAAATTATATCATAATTTTATCATAAGTCAAAATCATAGACCTCTTAAGAATGAGGAAAATCTTACTGAGGTCTTCCTTCTATAAGAAGCAGACCCTAAAGTGACCTACCTTATGCCAAAATTTAAAGCACATTATTACTCAACATAAGGTCAAAATGGTATATTAAGATAGAAAATGCTCCAGAATTATAGGGCCACAGTTCTCTATCTGGGGGCAGATGAGTTTCCTAATTCAGAACTTTTGGGATTTTAGAAAAATAATATAGTGTCTAGCACCCACAATCAAAATACAGTGTTTAATACCCATAACGAATATAATTATAATATAACACTCATAATCAAACCCAACAGTATTTCTGCAGTGAAACTAAATATCCATATTGAGTGGGAAAAAAGACTGCAAACTGCCTTGGTGTGTTAAGGTCAAGTTTTGCTACCAAAGGAGTTATGACAAAACCATTTGGATTTTAGAACTTTTTGGATTTTGGAATTGTAGTTAAAGGATTATAATCCTGAGTAATATAACTATATTCTCTTATTTCAGTGACTCTCAAAAGTAAATTATTTTGAAGGTAAAATATTAGATACTATGGGCGCCTGTCTGGCTCAGTTGATTATGTCTGCCTTCGGCTCAGGTCATGATCTCAGGGTCCTGGGACTGGGCCAGGTATTGGGCTCCCTGCTCAGTAGGGAGTCTGCTGGAGGATTCTGTCTGCACCTCTCCCTGCTCGTGCTCACTGTCTCTCTCTCAAATAAATAAGTAAAATAAAAAAAAATAGATACTAAAAAAATAGATAATAAAGAAGAGGAATACAGTTAGTTTTATTTGTCTTGGAAAGAGACAGAACAGTAATAACAAAGGAGAGAACTTCTGCACGTTATAGATTTGTATGCTCTGGGATGGATTTATGGCAAGTAGACAACTGCTCTTTTGGACACACTCATGATCCTGGTGTCACTGTTAATGAAAAGGACAGGACAAACAATGGATTGACTGTCCTCCTTTCATCCAAATGACTCTGTGAGGCAACTCTCAAGGTCTGTATGGAACAAACTTTTCTAGAAGCAACTGCAAATATTGTGTCAGTGAATCATCATAAAAACAGCAGGTAATTTACCATTAAGTTTTTCTTTCCAGAGCTCTAATTTTTAATGTTTTTAATTTTTTTTAAAAAGATTACATTTGTCAGAGAGAGAAAGAGAGCGTGAGTGCAAGCAGAGGGGGCATCAGGGAGAGTGAGAAGCAGGCTCCTGGCTGAGCAGGGAGCCCAATGTGGGACTTAATCCCAGGACCCTGGGATCATGACCTGAGCCAAAGGCAGATACTTAACTGACTGAGCCACCCAGGTGCCCCCGTACTTTTTTTTTTTTTTTATATTTTATTTATTTATTTGTCAGAGAGGAGAGAGAGAGCACACAAGCAGGCAGAGGCGGAGAGAGAAGCAGGCTCCCTGCCGAGCAGGGAGCCCATGCGGGACTCGATCCCAGGA
>ML093231.1:10334-25420 GCA_003697995.1 Taxidea taxus jeffersonii
TATATATATATATATATATATACAATGGAATACTGTGCAGCCATCAAAAGAAATGAAATCTTGCCATTTGCGACGATGTGGATGGAACTAGAGGGTATTATGCTTAGCGAAATAAGTCAATCGGAGAAAGACAACTATCATATGATCTCCCTGATATGAGAAAGTGGAGATCCAACGGGGGTGGGGGTTAAGGGGGTAGGAAAAGAATAAATGAAACAAGATGGGATCAGGGAGGGATGAGATGGGGGAGGGAGACAAACCATAAGAGACTCTTTTTTTTTTTTTTATTTAAAATTTTTTTTTTAAGATTTTATTTATTTATTAGAGAGAGATCGAGCACAGGCAGACAGAGAGGCAGGCAGAGGCAGAGGAAGAAGCAGGCTCCCTGCTGAGCAAGGAGCCCGATGTGGGACTCGATCCCAGGACGCTGGGATCATGACCTGAGCCGAAGGCAGCCGCTTAACCAACTGAGCCACCCAGGCGTCCCCCATAAGAGACTCTTAATCTCACAAAACAAACTGAGGGTTGCTGGGGGGAGGGGGTCAGGAGAGGGTGGTGAGGTTATGGACATTGGGGAGGGTACATGCTATGGTGAGTGCTGTGAAGTGTGTAAACCTGGCCATTCACAGACCTGTACCCCTGGGGCTAATAATACATTATATGTTTATAAAAAATTTAAAAATTTTTAAAAATTGTGTGGAAATTTGAACATACATATCAAAAGACTGTATCATTTACCTAGAAAAATCAGCCCAGACTAGTTACTACTAAAACATCCTCTAGTAAAATTTTTGGATTCTAAATAGAAGAAAAACTGTCCAGAGTATTTTGGCAAAAAGACCCAATAAGTCATGAGGAACGAAAATGAGATTGGCATTTAACATTCCTACAGAAAGATTTTTGCCAGAGTGCAATTAAATAGCATACATAAGATAATCAAAGGAAGAAAATTCAAGCTAAAGACTTAGCTTAACTGGTTTTCTTTCTTTTTTTAAAACTCATTTTTTTAAGTTAAATTAATTAACATGCAATGTATCATTAGTTTCAGATGTAGAGTTCAGGGATTCATCAGTTGCATATAACACCCAGTGTTCATTTCATCACATCCCCTCCTCAATGTCCATCACCCAGTTACCCCATCCCCTCACTTACCTCCCCTCCAACAACCCTGAGTTTGTTTCTATAGTTAAGAGTCTCTTATGGTTTATCTCCCTCTCTGATTTCATCTTATTTTTCCCCTCCCTTCCCCTATGATCTTCTGTTTTGTTTCTTAAATTCCACATATGAGTGAAACCTTAAAATAATTGTCTTTCTCTGATTGACTTATTTCACCTCGCGTAATTCCTTTCAGTTCCAACCATGTCATTGTAAATTGTAAGATTTCATCCTTTTTGATGGCTGGGTAATATTCCTCTGTGTATATGTGTGTGTGTGTGTGTGTGTGTGTGACACATATATATACATACACACACCCATACACATATATATAAAGGATCTCTACACAGAAAACTATAGAACACTCATGAAAGAAATTGAGGAAGACACAAATAAATGGAAAAACATTCTATGCTCATGGATTAGAAGAACAAATATTGTTAAAATGCTATGCTACCCAGAGCAATCTACACATTTAATGCAATCTCTATCAAAATACCATCTATTTTGGCGGCACCTGGGTGGCTCAGTGGGTTAAAGCCTCTGTCTTCAGCTCGGGTCATGATTCCAGGGTCCTGGGATCCAGCCCCGCATTGGCCTCTCTGCTCAGCAGGGAGCCTGCCTCTTCCTCTCTCTCTGCCTGCCTCCCTGCCTACTTGTGATCTGTCTGTCAAATAAATAAAATCTTTAAAAAAAAAATACCATCTATTTTTCATAGAGCTGGAAAAATAATCCTAAAATTTATATGGAATCAAAAAAGACCCCAACTGGCTAGAAGAATGTTGAAAAAGAAAACCAGAGCTGGTGGCACCACAATTCCAGACTTCAAGCTCTATTACAAAACTGTCATCATCAAGACACTATGGTACTGGCACAAAAACAGATGCATAGATCAATGGAATGGAATAGAGAACCCAGAAATGGACCCTCAACTTTTGGTCAACTAATCTTTGACAAAGCAGGAAAGAATATCTAATGGAAAAAAGATAGTCTCTTCAACAAATGGTGTTGGGAAAATTGGACAGCTACATGCAGAAGAATGAAACTGGACCATTTTTGTAAACTCAAGATGGATGAAAGACCTAAATGTGAGACAGGAATCCATGAAAATTCTAGAGGAGAACACAGGCAGGCAGCAACCTCTGTGACCTCCACCACAGTAACTTCTTGCTAGACGCAACTCCAAAAACAAGGGAAAACAAAAGCAAAAATGAACTATCAGGACCTCACCAAGATAAAAAACTTTTGCACAACAAAGGAAATAGCTGACAAAACCAAAAGACAACGCAGAGACTGGAAGAAGATATTCAAGATATTCGCAAATGTCTTATCAGATAAAGGGCTAGTATCTGAGATCTACAAAGAACTTATCAAACTCAACACCCAAAAAACAAATAATCCAGTCAAGAGATGGACAGAAGACATTACCTGTTTTTCAGGCCTAAAAGTTTTAAAGATGTAGACAGTTATGAACATGTTAAGGACATAGGGAAATATTGCTCCCAGCCTTCTTGAGGTATCTACTAGAGAACAAGGTTCAGAAAATGATTGGACAAATTCAGTTTCAGTTTTGGAGGTGAGCATTTTATAGTGGAATTCAGGATAGAATGATGAGAATAAGGTTAACAGAATAGTATATTATTTATAGTTTTGATAATATGAATGTAATATAAATATCAAAAATGGGGAGAAAGCAGAGATGATAAATGCAGAGAAAATCTTGCTTTTTGAAACCTGGGAATAAAATATAATATTTTACTTATTTTAGCTGTTTTTTAATTTTTAAGTGTTCTCCAACCCAACTTGGGGCTCGAACCCACAACCCTGAGATTAAGAGTCATATGCTCCACAGACTGAGCCATACAAAATATAATACTTTAAATTAGATATTAGGGATAAAGTAGGAAAGAGAAAGAGGAGGTGACCAGCTAATTATAACAGTATTCATAGTAGAAAGACAATATCAAAATAAGAGGGGATTGAATCCTAATAATACAAATTAAACCTTCTTCTAAGTCTCATAGAAATTTCACAAAATTGACATATCAGTATCTGTGAAGAAAATTTCAATGCATTCAAAAAATGCAAATGATGTAAATGGCCTTCTGTGAACACACTCGATTCAATATAACTAGAAAATTATGACATTTTAAAAAGTCTCTTCCACCTAAAACTACAAAAACATGCTTGCATCCAGAGGAAGCCCTCAAAGCTAAGGATTTTAAAAGTCAGGAAAGTAGACAAACTGTAGCTTACCTAAACCAGAAGAGGGGAGGGGGTGAAAGGTTTAAAGGTATAAATATGTTAAATAAACAATAATGGAATAATGACTATAAAAGCAGAAAAAATAGAGAAAAATGTATTGACTACTTTGTACAACTCTATGCAAACAAACTTGAAAGCCTATAGGAAACCATTTGAAATGGATAATGTTCCAGAAATATGTGAAAACATATACTAGTAAGAGAAATGATCCATGAATTTGACTATATCAAAATTTAAAAAGAACTTTTACCTAAGAAAAATCAGCATAAGCAATGTAAAAAGGCAAGTAAACATTAAAACAAGGTTTCCAATTTATACTACTAGAAACTTTCAATATCCATAACATAAAGAGCTTCTGAAAACTTAGAAGAAAACGACCAAATAACTCCATGAAAAGACAGTTTAGAGAAATGAACAGATAATTCACAGAAATAGAAATAAAAATGGTACTTAAACAGATAAAGATGTTCTAGCTTGTTCATATTTTTAAAATGTGTACAAAAGAAAATGACACTCATTTTCAACTATTTCTCATATACCAAATTGGTACTAATAAAAAATTACAACATACCTGTTGGCAAAGTTGTGGGGAACCAGGCACTGTCATGCATTAATATTGGGAATGCAAAATGATAGTATTGTTATGGAAAGGAATTGTCATTATCAAATAAAATTACCTATACATTTAGTTTTATAAAAAAGATTAATTAGGGGCACCTGGGTGGCTCAGTGGGTTGGAGCCTCTGCCTTCAGCTCGGGTCGTGATTCCAAGGTCCTGGGATCAAGCCCCGCATCGGGCTCTCTGCTCAGCAGGGAGCCTGCTTCCCCCTCTCTCTCTGCCTGCCTCTCTGCCTACTTGTGATTTCTGTCTGTCAAATAAATAAAAAAATATTTTTAAAAGTTTTAAAAAAGATTATTTATATTAGAGAGAGAGAGAGTGCATGAGTGGGCAAGGGGGGCATGTAGGGCAGAGGGAAAGGGAGAGGGGAAGCAGAATCCCCGCTGAGTGGGGAGCCAGACTAGGGGCTTGATCTCTGGATCCTCAGATCATGACCTGAGCCAAAACCAAGAGTCAGATGTTTAACCCACTGAGCCACCCAGGAACCCCCGTATATTTACCCTTTTACTCAGAAATTTCTAACAATATTGAGAGGTGGGGGGGTGGTGTAGGGAAGGATATACGTTTTTTAAGGAGCATGTTTTATTTTATTTTTTTATAGATTTTATTTATTTGAGAGAGAGAGTGCAAGCAAGAGCACACAAACAGGGGGAACAGCAGAGGGAGAGGGAGAAGCAGACTTCCCACTGAACAGGGAGCCTGATGTTGGACTCAATCTCAGGAACTGAGACCATGACCTTGAGCCTAAGGGAGCCGCTTAACCAGCTGAGCCACCCAGGCGCCCCTGTGGATACACTATTCGTAATAGTGAGAAGTGAAATAGCCTAGATGCCCATCTGCAGGGATCTGCTTGAATGAACACACAGCGGAGTACCATGCAGTGTGAAAAGCAATGAGGGAGATCTGTATATCCTCATATGGAGTGACCTTCTGGATATATCAGTAAGTTAATAAAGCAGTTTGCAAAATAGCATTTATTGTATGCTGCCTTTTGTGTGATAAAGAGAGGAAAATATGTGCATACACACATACATGTACATACATACATGTTCGTGCACATATGCTTCTACTTTTTTTAAAAATTTTTTTTAAGATTTTATTTATTTATTAGTTAAGAGAGAGAGAGAGAGAGAGCACAGGCAGACAGAGAGGCAGGCAGAGGCAGAGGGAGAAGCAGGCTCCCTGCTGAGCAAGGAGCCCGATGTGGGACTCGATCCCAGGACGTTGAGATCATGACCTGAGCTGAAGGCAGCCGCTTAACCAACTGAGCCACCCAGGTGTCCCATGCTTCTATTTTCAACAAGAGACAATGGAGGATAAGTGAAAACTGAATAAAATAGTTACCTGGAAGGGAAAGGAAGGAACAGAAAAGGACATTAAACTTCACAGAATATATTGGGTTTTACAGTTTGACTTTGGAGTCATGTAAATACCTTGCCTACTTAAAAACAAAAATAAAGACAAAAGGAAAGAAAATCCCCTCCAAAACAAACTGCAATAACTAAATTTAACTATATGTGTCAAGTTTATAGCATAACAACACGGAAAAGAACCAACTGAGGTGACTTTAGAACACAATATTTGGATGGTACATCCTTAGTAAGATACAGCTTAAGGGCAATGACAATGACTACACACCCACAGAGAAATTGTTAAATGTATCCAATCCTCTTAATTTTTAGTAGCACTATTAGTATGGCCATTCTGAAACTGCTATAAGTATATTCTTGGATAAAGCAAATAAGGACTTTGGAGCGCCTGGGTGGCTCCATGGGTTAAAGCCTCTGCTTTCGGCTCAGGTCATGATCCCAGAGTCCTAGGATCAAGCCCCACATCGGGATCTCTGCTCAGCAGGGAGCCTGCTTCCTTCTGTCTCTCTGCCTGCTTCTACTGCCTACTTGTGATCTCCGTCTGCCAAATAAATAAATACAAATCTTTAAAAAAAAATTTAAAAAAAGCAAATAAGGACTTACATTAATATCATTCGCAGCTCAGATTTTTTGTTCCAAGAAAAGAAAGGAAAGGAAAGCCCTCCTGTAATTTTAAATTTGAATTGGTAATATCTGTATAAATTCATGATTTCTTTTCCTCTTTCTGAAAAGCCGCTTATCGCTGAGCTTGGTCCACTGGAAGGTCTGGAAATGATAACAAGTCCCCATAACAAGCATCCCTGAGCTGGATCGTACCTGCTAAATACCTTTCCTCACTAAAAGGAACAGAGCATCTTATACAAATGGTTGATGTCAAGTCTGGGTCAGGGAGTATAAACCTGGGATGTCTGTAGGGCCGGAAAGCAAGGAGGCTCTCAGAGACAATTGGGGGTCACAGCAAGAGGAATCTGGAGCTAACTCGGAGATTCCCACTAGGCAAAGATGGCGAAATCTGGCTCTGCCCCTCCTTCTGACATCTCTCAAAGTATGACCAACCAGATTTTGTGTGCCCCTAATTTGATGCATTAGGAAATGCACACTGGCACCTAATAAGTTTTCTTGTAAAAAAAAAAAGACCAAAAAAAAAAAAAAAAAAGGAAAGGAAAAAAGGAACCTTTTCCTAAATCAAGCCCCCAGTTCTAACTACTATTTTACAGCAACTGTGAGGAATAGAAGGATCAGTGAAATCACTCAAGGAAGCAATCAGCCAAATCTAGGAGGCAGGAAATCCTATAGGATAAATATCTGTTTTATTCAACACAAAAATGACACGAAAAGAAGGTGAATTGTTTTCAATTTTAAGATAATTAGAAGGCATAGAAATACAAGAACTCCGGTTGACTTCCATATATGTTATGGTTGTTAGGATGAGCAGGCTCTAATGCTCACGGAAGGGGAAGGGCACCCTATTGCTCATCGGGTGTTACAAGGTAACTCCCCCAAGAAGTTGGAACTAAGATTAAGAATTAAAAGTTAAAATGTAAATAAAGGCTAACCAACTAGGGTCTTGGGCCCTCTTTTGGACTAGCTGAAACAAAGGGCATGGGATTATCCTGACTGCTTGAGGCCAGTCAGGGCCACTCTTCTAGCTGGGGGCAGGGCTTGGTTAATATCATGTAGATGACAGAGCTTCCTGGTAGGGAGAGGCTGCCAAGAAAATGAGGGGGACACCCACACTGTCTACTACAGTCAATAATACTTGGGATGTATTATTTTGAGGTTTTTCTAAAAGGTAATTTTTACTCTTTCCGGCTTAGTTTTTATCTTCAGCAGACTAATCCAACTGATGATTGCTGCTAGTAACTTTCCAAATTGCTATTACCTGGTTCCCAGGCCCTTAGGTAACTGAATTATCTACTTAATTTAATTACCCAGTTTGGTAAATCAAAACCATTTTATCTCTAGAGGCATACACATTTAGTGCTGAAAATTATGGTGTAATTATATTGCAAATAATTTATTTTGGTTAGGCTCTTAGTTAATCTATTTTAATCCTACGGCTACAATTAAACGTGTCAAAGAAATGCTTTATTTCTAGCAGCGTAATACTGGGGGGGGTGGCGGGTGTGGGGTTGGGGGTAAGGGGAGAGCAGAATTTTATTTCTAGCAGACTAGTATCCCAAAGAGTAGCCACCTTAAACTGGAGTTAACTTGATTCTCTGCCTCATCTGTTGGAATTTTTAAATTATTTTTTTAGGGGTTGAATTTTGTATGTAGCACAAGGCATCATTTCTCCTTCAAAATTCCATCCATAAATGGCATGGAATAAATAAGACCTGTGCTAAATTCTGCTAAGTATCAATAAATCAGGAGTAACATCGTAGTATTTTAATAAAGGGTGAAAGTGTGCATACAGGTGGGAGTGGGGAGACATTTCATTTTGCATAATTCATTAGTTTTTGGTGAAAAGTATTTTTACATTATAACCAGTTTTAACTTATTTTATAACTAAATTATTTTTATTTATTTATTTATTTGTTTGTTTGTTTGTTTATTTAACAGACAAAGATCACAAGCCGGCAGAGAGGCAGGCAGAGAGAGAGAGAGAGAGAGGAAGGGAAGCAGGCTCCCTGCCGAGCAGAGAGCCCAACTCAGGGCTCCATCCCAGGACCCTGGGATCATGACCTGAGCTGAAGACAGAGGCTTTAACCCACTGAGCCACCCAGGCGCCCCTATAACTAAATTATTTTAATTCGTTAATTCTTTTAATTCTAAAAAACTAATTTAATTTTAATTCTCTTAATTAATTCATTAATTCTTTTCATTCATGTTTCTAGGATCTTGGTAACATGGATCTTGCTCTAAGAAGAGCAGGACCTTGCTCTAGCAAAACAGTGTCTAGGACTAGGCTGCTGGCATCTCCCCCAAAGTATTTAAAAGCTCTGTACAGGGACACCTGGGTGGCTCAGTTGGTTAAGCAGCTGCCTTCGGCTCAGGTCATGATCCCAGCGTCCTGGGATCGAGTCCCACATCGGGCTCCTTGCTCAGCAGGGAGCCTGCTTCTCCCTCTGCCTCTGCCTGCCTCTCTGTCTGCCTGTGCTTGCTCTCACTCTCTCTCTCTGACAAATAAATTTAAAAAATAAATAAATAAAAGCTCTGTACATAATGAGGTCAATAACTAAGCATTCTAATGATACTATTTCATACGATAATAGGCATACAATCTGGTAGATACAATCAGAATTCTTGTACAAGTAAGAGTTAAATCATAGGAGAGAACTTGAAGGAAACATTTTTTTTTAACATTCGCTAATTCTGTACAATTTGCACTGTTCCCCCTTTCTCATCCTATACTACCTTTTTTATCTATCTTACGTTAAGAATGTTTAGCAAGTTTGTAATTCTGATTACAAACTGTTACAGGGCTCCAAAGTGTTATTCGGAACAGAGAAGTCTCTATTAATTTAAAATGAATACTTTCAAGTTCATAAAAGCTGTCTTCCTTTGAATCTTCTAAACTGACCACCTACGCACTGGCTGTAAATCCTTTATTTCCTTTGCAAAGAATACTGAAGAGAGGTGAATACAGAAAATCAAAGTAAAACCAGCATATCTTTTATGGCTTTTCCCTTTGCATTGATGGGATGCTGCCAAAGTAGCTTCCTATGTCCCCCATCTCCATCTTTTGTCACTTTTGATTTTGATAGAATTTCAGATTTATGGACAAGTGGCAACAATAGTACAGCTCCTATTTACCTTTTACCCAGATTCAAAAATGGATACATTTTGCTCTGTTTTCTCTTTGACTTTATCTTAGTCTTTTCCCTCTCCCCACACCACATACCCACTTGATTCTTTTTTAATAATTTGAGAGCAAATTGCAGCCTTTCTGTCTGTTTATCCTTTAACACTTGAGTGTATACATCCTAAGTACAAGAATATTTTTTTAAAGATTTTATTTATTTATTTGACAGACAGAGATCACAAGTAGGCAGAGAGGCAGGCAGAGGGAAAGGGGGGGGAGCAGGCTCCCTGCTGAGCAGAGAGCCTGACATGGGACTCGATCCCAGGACCCTGAGATCATGACCTGAGCCAAAGGCAGAGGCTTAACCCACTGAGCCACCCAGGTGCCCCCAAGAATATTTTTTTGACATAACTGGAGAGCAATGAACAAAATCAGAAAACTTGACATGAATATAGTCCTATAGTACTATTATGTCATCTACTGTTTGTATTCAAATTTTAACTATCTCAGTAACGTCCTTTATAATTTTTCCTTCCAGTCCAGGACCTCAAATAGGATCGTGTTCTGCATTCAGTCCTCTCCAATCAATTTGTGACAATTTCTCTGTCATCTTTTGTCTTTCATAACTTTGACACCTTTGAAGAAGGTAGACCAGAGATTTTGTAGAATGGCCCTCAATTTGGGTCTACCCTCTGTTTCCCCACGATTTAAATTTAGATAATAAATTTTCATTAGATTTAGGTAGTATATTTTTGGCAAATATACCACAGAAGTGATATTAGGTCCTGATCAGTGACATCTAGAGGCATGTGGTATAGATTTGTCTCATTATTGGTAATGTTAACTTTGATCACTTGGTGAAGGCAGTATCTGTCAAATCTCCTCACTGTAAAATTACTAGTTACGTCTTTTCCAGTTAACTAGGATTTATGGGGAGATGTGTAAAGATACTCTCTCATTAAGCTTATACTCCTTGATTTTCTCATTCTTTCATTCGTATCTTTTTTTTTTTTTAAGATTTTATTTATTTATCTGACAGACGGAGATCACAAGTAGGCAGAGAGAGAGGAGGAAGCAGGCTTCCCCGCTGAGCAGAGAGCCCGAAGCGGGGCTCCATCCCAGGACCCTGGGATCATGACCTGAGCTGAAGGCAGAGGCTTTAACCCACTGAGCCACCCAGGCGCCCCATTCTTTCATTCATACCTTATGATGAGTTGATATTGTACTTTGAGAAAGAGCTTTCTCTTCTCCCATTTACTTATTTATGTCAGTTTTGATTCATGGATTTTTATGCTGTTAAATGGGCTCTAATCCATTACTGTATCACTTATTTTGATACTAAAATGGTCCCCATTGGGAGCCCTTTCAATCTGCAAACCTCTCCTTTTTGTATGTTACCATCATTCTTTGAGTACTTCTGTAATTTCTGGTCCAGCCATTTCAGGTTCCTTTTGTACATTTCCTGCCCCAGTCTGAGAATTAGCCTTTTCTCCAAGGAACATTGGTTCCTGTTAATGTTCAGAATGATATTTAGAGAGCAAGATCCAGATGTTAGGTGTGCTAATTGCTACAGATGTGCTCTACCTTTTAGGCTCTGTCATTGTAGAGGGCAAGGAAACACACATGCATACATTCAGATCCTCATATGTGAATATTTATTTCTATATTTGTATTTTAAAACATCAAGAGTGAGAAACTTGTAGCAGTATGCTAGAATCACGTTGAACCAGCTCACAAGGGCTGATTACTAAATAATTGTAATTTTGTGAGCGGATGTTAGCTTGAAATCAGCCATCAGAGTATTTATACCATAGCAATCAGCAGATGCTACAGATCAAGTTTGTTCACCCCACCTCCCCCCATGCCAAGGCAGTTTAGCAGTGCACCACTGGAAGTCTGCCTTCCATTACCCCCCATTTTTTATTCAGAATACTTAGGTCATATGGCAAAAGGGAATTAAGGTTGTTAATTGGCTGACTTTAAAATAGGGACATTATCCTGTATTATCTGGTGGGCCTAAGGTACTCACAAGGGTCCTTAGAGTGGCGGAAGGAGGCAAAAGAAAAGAGTCAGAGAGACATGAGGAAGGGAGGAGGGTCAGAGATGCCACGCTGCCATCTTTGGAGACAGAGGAAGGGGGCCACAAGCCAAGGGGTATGGTTGGCTTCTAGGAGCTGGAAAAGCATTCTCCCCAGAAGGAACATAGCTCTCAGACACCTTAATCTTAGTTCAACTCCTATTGGACTTCTGACCTACAGAACCGTAAGATAACCAAAGTTCTGCTTACCTCACTATGTTTGTGCTAATTTGTTACGGCAGCCATGGAAAACGAATGTTCATAGTGTATATGTTTCTCCTGTCAGGGAGTTTTCTTTCAGCATAATGTTAGTGAGATTCACCCCCTTTGTTGAGTCCATAATCTGTTTTGTTCTACTGTGGAGTAGTGTTCTATCATATGAAATCCCAAAATTAGTTTTGCCATCCTTATATTGATGAATTTCTGCTTATTTCCTGTTATTAAAATACTATGATAAAGCCGCTATGAACAGGTTTGTTGTTTGTCTCAAAATGTGGCATTTATTCAAAGAAAAAGAAGAGGAAAAAAAAAAAGACAAGATGTCCATCCCTTGGCTCCCTTCTCTCCCCCGTCCTGATCCTCTTCAGGACCCTCAGGACTGGACCCTGGCTTCGGCTAGGTAGCAGGACAGCCCCACTCAGATGAGGTCAGCAACACTGAGGGGCACCTTCTCCACGGAGGTGTTGAGGAAGGTCTCAGTGTTTCAGAGTCCTCTTGTCTCCTTCTGTCACCCTGTTAAGAGCCACACCCTTACAGCCAAATCATCCACCAGGACCAATTACCAGTTCTATGGCTATAGTTTTCCCTGTTGGTGGGAAGGTCCTAGCTGCTGACTACAGAAACCTGCTGCACATCAGCACCCCTGGCCAGCAGGTCAGTAGAAACCAACGCTCTGCTAGAGCCAGAGTGAAACTCCTTCATGACTACATTTCATTCCTTGTGCTCCACATCACCATGTGTGGCAGACACAGTGATGTCTCAGGTGTGCATCTTCTCAGTGAGCCAACCAACCTTCCAGTGTTGACTATGACTGCCCGCATGATGGTCAGGGTGTCATACAAGCCACACGGTGTGTCCAGCTTCCATTCCTCTCACATGGATGCAGAACGGGTGGACACCCTCCAGGGTCAAGTCCTCCTTCTCGACCAGAATCTGAATGGGGTCCCTCATGAACTTCTTGGTTACCTTGAGCACATCAGAAGGCATTGCAGCTGACAATGAATCCCCTGAGTGTTGTTTTGGAGCTTCTCAAATATATCCCTGAATCCATGGTTTAACATTTCATCAGCTTTGTCCAGTACAAACATTTTGATGTATTTGAGAGACAGGTTTTTCCAGTTAAGCATATCAGACACATGACCTGGGGTCCCCAAGATGATATGGGGGGCTTCCACCTCCAGCTTCTGGACCTCAGCATGTACGTTGGTCCCACCAATGCAGGTGTGTCAGGGGACACCTTGTAATGTCCTAATGTCACAAATACCTTTTGCATCTGCTGAGTCTACTGTCTAGTGGGTGTCAGGACTAAGTGTCACATAGTCTTTAGATCTAATTCAATCTTCTGCATAATCCATATGGCAAACGTGACTGTTCTCCCAGTCCTAGACTGGGCTTGAGCAATCACATAATAACCCTTGATAAGGAAGAGTGGCTTGTTTCTGGATGGCAGAAGGCTTCGCATAACCATTTGTGTAGATGCCACAAAGAAGGGACTTAGGTTCATGGCACCAAGGCTGTCAATAATCTCATGGTAGTTACTCTCGATGACACCGTTGGGCTCCATCGCACCAGGGCCATTGTCTCTGGATTGGAAATCCTGACTCTCAGATATGATCCTTAGAAACGAGGTTATGAGTAGTTTTCTATACTCTTGTTTTGAGGCAGAGGATATACAAGCATCCATTCAAGAGAATGGTTACAAAGATTGGGTTTTGCATGGTTCTTAAACCAGACAGTATCAGCAAGGCTACATCCCTAGAAGAGTAGTCAATGTGCAGATGTCCCCGAAAAAGATCTCAGCCATCAGCATCTCAGTATTGTTCAAAGCCTGTCTGCCAGCAAAAACCCAACAAGGTCAAGTTAAAGAAGCTAGAACAATGCTATATGCAACTAAAATTTTAAAATAAATTAATAATTCTGTTGCGAGTGGAACCAGAACAGATCATCAAAAAGCCAGTAGCAGCACCACTAAAAGTAAAGGAGGGTAAATCAAAACGTATCCATTCATTCATTTCAGGAAGAAAATAATCAAGATTCCATTCAGGGCTGACAACATTGTGCTAGCCTAGTTATAAAGACTCTGCTGACAACCTAGTAGGGGCATGGACAGATAAGTAAACTACCTGTCTATAACTTATCTTTTAAGTTCTATGATCATGCTCTTTACTGGGTGTCATGGAAGCGGAGAGAGCCTTAAGCCCTGGGTGTGGACCCAGGAAGGTGTACAGGAGACTGGAGTGTCCTTGTTAATGAGAACAGGTAGTTCAAAGCCCACAGGCAGGAACTTGTGGGCACAGTTGAGGAACAACAAGAGCCCGATGAATCGTCAAGGACAGCAGACCTCTGTTCCCTCAGGGGTATGTTCTAAAGAAACCAGGGATAGGGAACCCTTGAAACATTACCCTGTTTGTGGAGAGAAACTCCCAATAGGGACCAATGAACAAGGTAGTCTAAAAGAAATAGAAACATCATACTGAACTTCTTTCAAGTCCTCAAAATCCCCTCCCCACCTTTTTTTGTAAAAGTGCTTAGGACTAACCTCTACCGGACTACTCTTTTTCCTATCCCTTGTCCTAAAATTTCCATTGGCATGGCTAGTGATCCTTTAGATTGGAGCTTAAAATCACTTCCTCTTACAAGTCTTTCCCAACCCCTGCTTGTCTCCCTGACCCCCAAACTTTGGAAGATTTTTTTTTAAAATATTTTATTTATTTATTTGGCAAAGAGAGAGCACAAGTAGGCAGAGGCAGGTGGGGGATGGGAGGGAAGCAGGCTCCCTGCTGAGCAGAGAGCCCGCTGCACTGCGATGTGGGGCTCAATCCAGGATCATGACCAGAGCCAAAGGCAGAGGCTTTAACCCACTGAGCCACCCAGGTGCCTCCTGGAAGATGCTTCTGCTTTGTACAGCTACAGCATCCTCAGACTTTCCCATTAAAGCTCTAGATTTTGTTGTTCTTGTATATATAGTTGTCTGCCTTCCCAGAGAGACAATGCAGTGGTAACCTCTGGAGTATTATCACCATTCACAGCGGTGGAATCTGAAGTACCCTATAGAGCGATATCTCAATTCCTCGTGGATAAAATAGGCATAACAACAGGATGTACCTTAGAGGGTTGTTGTGAGCACTGAATTTGTTCCTACAGACCAGGTGCTTAGAACAGTAGACCCTCCCAGAGGTTCTCATGCCAGCTCTTGACTTTTCTTATCATCCGCCATTTTGGCAAATGGCAACTCCAGTCTTCTGACTGCTTGAGCCAAAACCTTTGGAGACATCCTTAACCACCTTTCTCTTTCTTTTTTTCTCTTACCATCATTCAATCCATTAGCAAATCTTGTCTGTGAGCTCTCCTTTCAAATGATCCAGAGTGCAGTACCTTCTTACCACTTCCTTTTTGACCACCCTGGTCTGTGCTGCCATCTCTCTCACCTGGATTTTTTTTTTTAAGATTTCATTTATTTATTTGTGTGTGTGAGAGAGAGAGCACAAGCAGGGGGAACGGCAGGCAGAGGGAGAAGCAGGCTCCCTGCTGAGCAAGGAGCCCGATGTAGGACTCAAACTCAGGACCCTGGGGATCAAGACCTGAGCCAAAAGCAGATGCTTAAGTGACTGAGCCACCCAGGTGCGCCCCCCCCCC